>BGPT01002316.1:53412-79225 GCA_003297045.1 Symbiodinium sp. clade C Y103 | reverse complement strand
CGCACGAAACGAGGTTCGATCGTCAAAAACTGAGGTAAAAATGGCGATTTCAACTGTGCCGGATGAAGCTTTCACGCACGAAACGAGGTTCGATCGTCAAAAACTGAGGTAAAATTGCGATTTCAACTGTGCCGGATGAAGCTTTCACGCACGAAACGAGGTTCGATCGTCAAAAACTGAGGTAAAATTGCGATTTCAACTGTGCCGGATGAACCCTTCACGTTTCAAACGAGGTTCGATCGTCAAAAACTGCGGTGAATAATTTTAATTTTAAGTTTGTGTGTGAAAGCGGCAAAGTGTTGAGTTTGATTCAGCCAAAGAGGCGTGAGACCACTATATAGCCAACAGGCAGTTTGATTCCACAAAAGTGGTAAAAAATGGTCTCAAGACCAGCTGTACCCCATACGTAGCCTCCTCATACCGTACTACGTATGTGAACCCGGACTCGGTAATCCTTGGAGGGTTAAGGTACAATAAACCGTATGCCCAAAAGGGCGAGGATTTCGTCCTTAGTGGTAGCAGGGTCAGCAATCAGCTGTCCCCTACAAGCCCTTGTTTATCCGAGGGACTGCCAAAACAGGATGCGACACAAATATCTAAACTGTCAGCCTTTTTAGCGTCATTTGCCAACAGTTGCAAGGGCATGGTCAATATCAATCATGTTGGATGGCACGCATGATTCTAGGCCGTGTGGTTGCCAAGATTCGGCCCACTTGCGGGCCTGTTTTGAAANATAAAAAGCTCGACACAAAAGGCCAGATATGACTGCTTTTCTTTGGGGTTCTGGCGCCCAACTGTTCCAGGGCTTGATGGTATGACGGTCGTGATATGAGTCCGCGAAATTGGGACTCAAAACTAAGCAGTTTTCAACCCACCTGGTGGATAACCCAACAAACACTTTATCATCAGAAGATTCTAGCTTCATGCTACCTGTCAGATATCTACATTCTAATTGGTTCGTGGCCCATGACTGTACAGCGGTAGGACATAGTTCTGATGATCGACTCCATGCGCAGAATAGTCTCAGGTCATCACGAAAGGAAATATCAAAAATAGCAACCTTGGTACCGTGTAGGAANACATAGTTCTGATGATCGACTCCATGCGCAGAATAGTCTCAGGTCATCACGAAAGGAAATATCAAAAATAGCAACCTTGGTACCGTGTAGGAAAACAGTTTTGTTGCATGTGTTGACATGGTTCACCGTGACCAAATTGCGTGTCTCTCTTCGGAACTTGAACAGCCGGAGTATCGCACCAGAGAGAGAGTCACCCATTGGTGCTCCGCGAAGCTCACGGCCGATATGTTTGTCCAATTTTACCAAGTTGGTCTTCTGAAATTCAGAANAGTATCGCACCAGAGAGAGAGTCACCCATTGGTGCTCCGCGAAGCTCACGGCCGATATGTTTGTCCAATTTTACCAAGTTGGTCTTCTGAAATTCAGAAAGAATGCAACCGATTTGCTGGAATGATAAAATGAGACATAGCCGGGGATTTCGTACATTCCTAGACGTGCGGTGCCGGTGCCTCGTCTCTTTGGTACAGTGATGTAATTTACACCCTTCGCCTGCCAATATGTTGTGACATCGGCCCAAATGCCAGAGGCTTCAGTGATTGGGAAATGATGAAAACAATCGCACATGTCAGCAGATTCAGTCCAATGGTTGATGCCTTCTGGAAATTCTTGTTTCAAATAATCATTGTAAAGAATACTCAAGGTGACAACATCTTGAACAGACCGACAATCACTCCAAAAATGACGTGGGTAATGGTCCAGTGCGGCATCAATTGTTCTGCAAGCAATTGAATGTATCCCGTTCCGGGGGGTGGCGTGTTTGTCAATAATCAGTCTCCATTTCAGTCCTGGGGCCTTCCACTTGGGTAAAAGTTTGATTGTCCCAAGTTTCCAAGCAGCTCTCCGGGTTGAGCTCAACCTGGTGGGCTGCAAGTGCTCAGGAATTCCAGTGATGGATGACATGTCGTGAATGGCTGAAAATTCAGCAAATTGTGTAAACCATTCAAAATCCAAGCCCTTCGCATGTGGTCCAAAATCTAATAACTGCTGTCCAAATCGTTGTACCAGTACAGGGCAAAAGGCCCCTATGGATGATGTGTTGTGGTCGAAATATTGAACAAAAAATCCCCGAAGAAATTGACGCGCCTGTGCGATATCAATCCATTTGATAGGAAAGTCCTGTGCAGATGCATGCAAAAGTCGAAGGAGCTCCTGGCCCGCAACCCCTGTGATGTCTTCAATGTATGCGTCAGTTGGGTCAATTCTGCGTCGAGTCTGAAGGCATCGCAGTGATTCTCGCATCGATGCGAGGACGTGAGAGCGCCGGGGCGGTAAGGTGATGGAAGCAGGATGATGGGCCAAGTGACTCAAGTCATGAGGCCATGGTATCATCTGCTGTGGTGAAGCTATATGGAAGTTACCATCAATGGTGACCCCAGTCCACCTCCCATCACGTGCTACACGCTGGCTGCAATCACATGTCAATGGAAGTTGATGGCAAATCAACTTTGGTACTCCCCTGGCAGTTGACAATGCCTGGGCTAAAGTTGGTGTTCGGGACCAATGAAAACGAATCCGAGCATGCCGTAAAATTGGGACCCAAATTCCGTTTTTTCTCCAGTGGCCAAGCAACTTCTTGAAACACGCAATTACAATGCGCAGACCTGCGCTGCTACCGACCCAAGGTATGTGACATTGAATGATGGACAGGGTCCGGCGTACCCTGCTGACGCGACGAAGAATTTCCAAACCCCTTCGACGGCGCCAGCCTTCTTCGCAGTTCTGTACCCTATTGACTACGTAGATCCACTGTCCTGGTTCTAACTTCCAAGCTTGTGCAGCGAACAGGTTGGATCCGTGAAAGGAGTGCCCACACACAGCGGCAGCAATTTGTTGTAGGTCGGCCTTCCAACTTTTGTGTGCCAGGTGGTGATTTGCAATCTCAGCACAATCTTCAACATTTCGTTTTCGTAATCTTTTCAAGGGTCTTTGTGGGTCTTTGTTGCTCAAAAATTCTAATCCCAGATGTCTTGAATGATCGTTTTTTATGTAAAAGAAAATATACTCGGGGAGGATTCAAAGTGCCAACCCGTTGGATCACGTTCCTTTCTGTACATTTCCGCGATTCATGTGGAACAAGCATGATCGGGATGAACAGCCATTCGCAAATAGACGCCTTTATTTTTTGTGGGTCAGTATTTCGACCACGGATAAAATCAAAAAAAGGTTGTTGGGTCACACCGTGTATGGCACAAAGACGAACAACATGTTCATTACATCGACGTTGCATGTCATCTGTTTCGCCGACGTAAACAAGGGAGCCAAAAGGTGTTCGAACAGGAACAAAAGGCACAATCCAATAAACTACAGAATTATGCCATAATAGATCCCAACCATTTTCCCAAGGGTGTAAGCCGATTTCGTTAAGCAGTCGGTTTGAACAGCGGCAAGACTTGGCAGATAGCATGGCTAGCCACAGACTGCCTGCCGTTCGCATGATGACCTCCAAACCCTCGGCTCGACCTACGTGGGAATTTAAAAAAAACCAAAACTGTACAATCATGAATACGTGCAGTGCTGCAACACAGCAGCGTGCCACCGCGGCACTTCCTGGAAAATCATCTAGTCAGGGGGGGGCCCCTCATCATGTCCGAAGCACGCAAGCGTGCCAGGAGGCGGGGCAAGGCTTCATCTTTTTTTGCTGTTGTCAATGTTCAGGGACTGGCACAAGCTGTTGAGCGATTTTCCGGCTTTTGATTTTGGGCTGATGTCTGCGAGGAGTTTGCTGAATCGTTTGTAGTACACCTCGTAGGTTTTTCGGTACACCTCGCTCATGGCTTCCATGTTGGGTAGCTGTGCCAATGCCTTTTGTGGTTTCAATTTGCTTGTGAAGCGGTTTGTTTTGGTGATCTGCACATTGCTGAGATTCATGTCTGCCACGTCAGCCTCAACTNCTGCTCATGGCGGTCTGCTAAGCACGGTTGTTAGCTAGGGTCCTGGGCAGATATGTGCTACAAGATGTAAAGCGGTGCAGCGTGTGTGCCTGTGTGCGTGTCAGAATGTAAAAGTAGAAACAAGAGAGTCGGGAGTGTATTCTGTAGTGCCATGCTTCAAAACATGGAAGAGGAGCATCAATGCAAACTGCTTCAAAGCATATTTGATCAAGTGATGGCCTTCAAAGGGCAAAAGATACAAGCCTACCCCAGGGTTCGATCTCCTGGTGTCCACATGGGCACAAGCCGTGTTTCATGAGTTTGATTCAGCCAAAGAGGCGTGAGATCACTATATAGCCAACAGGCAATTTGATTCCACAAAAGTGGTAAAAGATGGTCTCAAGACCAGTTGTACNCCCCATACGTAGCCTCCTCATACCGTACTACGTATGTGAACCCGGACTCGGTAATCCTTGGAGGGTTAAGGTACAATAAACCGTATGCCCAAAAGGGCGGGGATTTCGTCCTTAGTGGTAGCAGGGTCAGCAATCAGCTGTCCCCTACAAGCCCTGCGATGCCGAAATGCCGAGGTATTTGGACTTGACCTTGCCGGAATGCTTTGTGCCAGAGCTGGGAGAGCAGAAGCAGGGGAAGGCACCTTTGTTTTCAATGCAGAAAGCTGGCAGAAAATGAGACTGATTTGATTTAATGGTAATTGTTACGAGATTTAATCCAGTACCACTCAAAAGCTGATAAATGAAAGTAAATGAATTCATCCAAACTTCAAAGAGACACACAAACATCACGAACGCAGGAGGGCAATGTACTGTAGTGACTCGAAGTTGCGTTGCAACCCAAGAAAAGTCTTGCAGGTGCGCAGCATCTACTTCTCCGGGCCAAATGTGGTCATGGTTACCAATGACCGTCCCAGCCCTAGTGATGAGCACCATGAATTGCTTGTGGTGCATAGCGTCAACAAGAGACCCAAATATGTTTGCCTGAGGTGTGTCTGCCTTCGACTACATCTTGCCGCCCGCTGCCTGCATGTTGAAGCATTGCGTGTGTAGTGTGCTGTCCCAAAAGCATAGCCAATCTGACCAGCCAGGAACCTGATTCCGTTCAAGGGTCAGGTCCTGAACATGATCAGCGAGTGGGCCTTCAGCCAAACGAAGGAGGGCCATGTGTCAGCCTTCCACAGTGCCATGGGGAACTTGGAAAACCACACTGACTTATGACATCTCGTGACCATGTGGGGGAACGATACATGATATGCCAAGGAGATCTGAGGGTAAACAAAATACTGAGGCATGAATCTGATTTTGACCCAGAAGCAGCTGTAGCTACAGACATTACGATTGTCAGGACATTATCCCCAACGCGCTGATCGAGAACGTTGATGCCAGCGTTGTGGTCCAGAAGAAGATGAAGAACCTGAACGTTGAGCTCATCGTCAGAGGATGGGACCAAACCCAACCCAACACAAACGAGTTTGTGTGAAGGAATGCGGCACTGCAATCAAACAATGCGTTGCAACATTTTCCGGTATTGTCTTGAGCATATGAATGAATACAGATATGGCAGACTTACTGTTACAAATCATGACAAAGAGTCTGCCGCAGACTGGAGCAGCAAGTTCGGCCGCAGAATGATGCATAATGCACGGACACGCTCCCAAAGGAGTGTGTGTTTTTTTTACCCGAAAACTCCCTTTTTATATGAATGTGGATGTCAATACAGTCCATACATAGATATTTAAGTTTAGGCATATGTTATTCCTAATAAGTATATGACATCCCAAAAAAATTGTTGCTGATTCCAAAAATATCCGATGCTCCGTTTGCGTTGCCAGGATACCTTTGGGGAAGCATGGCGGCGGCCTATGAGAAGGGCGACAGAGTTTTCTGCGGACTGAAGCTGCCAGAAGGGCTGGACTCTCAGGAGATGATTTTCTATGTGTGAATACTCGAAGTGTTTATGTATGTGATGTGTACAAAATATATACACGTACATAGTCACATATACATATATATATATACACATATACACGATCCAATGGATATAATATCAGCAATACATATAATACATATGTCATATTATTGGTACGTTCATATGTTTCCAACAGAGATTGGGAATACTGTGTGCAGCTGAGACTTGCTCCGTGCAGCACAGCTGCGGTTCACTCTGCAGGCTGATCCGCTTTCAGAAGCTGGACGCTCCCATTTTTACGCCGACTACAAAGGCAGAAGTTGGTCACTTGCATCAATGATTGATGCAGAACGAAGAATGTCCAGTTATATGCAAATGCTTGAATTCTACAAAATTGTTTCATGTTGTTTCTCGATTCTAATTTGTGCGAGGGCCAAAAGAGAAGACAGCTGGGTTTGAACGGGTTCAATGGAATCCTGGTATGGAATTTAAGGCCACGACGAGAACATGACCATGAAAGATATGGAGAAGCTCTTGGGCAGCTGGTCGGCAAACTAGAGCTACACTAGTAAAAATGGTACCTCCAGTACTACAAATCATGAGATGCGACACCGCCATTGATGGCAGTGAAATCGGATGTATCTGAAACAGGGGGCATACTTTCAAAAAATACTTCCCAATATCAATAGCATCAAATTGGAATATGTTTCTTTCCCAGTGGGGTGTACACCTATTTTTGGGGCAAACCAACAATCACTTTGTTTCCCATCTTCCTCATCCTGAGAAGAGCATCAAGTGGCAAAGGAAAGGAGCTGGCTAAGAAGGCTATGGATGCTGCCATGAAGCTTTTCCAGAGAGGCAACTGTAGGGCTGCTGGGATGTTGAGCTATCAGCGTGCAAGTTCAACCAATGTGTGATGCATCACTTTTCTGATATTGTGCTACCACAGAGCTCTTCCATTTACTTGAATGATGCGGATGAATTGCCTTTACAGTTGCAATCTTGCTGTCAATGCTTTCTCCATTTGTTTGCAACATTGATGTGCGCCAGCCGCAAACAGCATGATGGGAGGTTCTGAGCTCATGAAGAAGCGAGGGCTTATTCTGCTGGACTTGCTGGCATGTCAGCATCCAACTGTCCCAGCAATGCACTTTGCTGCTGGGAAGTCACTTTCCAGTGACTCTGGCAGTCCCCAAGACAAAGTGTCCTGACTCCTTTCTCCACCTGTGATTTGTTTTCAGCCAGGAGCTGGTGATGCACTATAGTGAGTTCACTGGGTAGTTCCAGTGTATTCACCCATAGGGGTGCTGTTCTCCACAAGACTTCATGTCAGAGTGTTCCTGAAGGTTGCCTTTGGATCAATCTGTTGATGTGGACGAGCCACAGCAACATGCCAGGATACGAAGTACGAGTTCGGCGTTGATGAAAAGGGGGTGATCCATGTCATTGATGAGGCCGGGCTGAAACTCTACAAGCAAAGTCAGACTATATAAGTACTCTCAAATGATGTGCAGCAGCGCAGGGTACAAGCTCAGTATGGTATCAAGTTCTTCATGCGTCAAAGTATTCAGGTCAACACACCAGACTCTTCCAGAATGTGCACAATCGAGGAGCAGTTTGTTGCATCACTACGGATGGCCTACTGTATTTGCTGGAGCGTTGAAACAACCAGTTCAAGAGTTGGCCGAAAGTGATGTTCAGAATCTCATGGAAATTCTTGGGAATTGTCTTGGATCTTGTCTCAGGAGTACGAATCCAAGTACCCAAAGATTGCAGCAGAGATGAAGAAGGGAGAGTGCGCCTCCCAGAGCTATTTGACAATTGGTGTTGAGCCGACTATGACAGGATCTTGGAGTCACAGCCTGACTACCTTGCTTTGAAGCCCGCAGGCACAAGAACGTCACAGAGCTACTGAAGGCAAAGCCTGAGTTGAAGATGAAGGAGTTCTCGAAGCAGTATGTCAGCGACACCCAGAACTCGTTTCTTGAAGATCTCGGAAGCATCAAACAGTCAAAGGTGGGTTTACAAGACGACACTTAGAAACATATAGAAACATATAAAAAAGAAAGTGCTATATTTGATTGGTACAATAGAATGCTTTCAGTGATGGTATTTGCCTGGTGGCAGCGCCTGGAATGCTGAGGTGCGAGATGCCTTGCTGGACTTGGGCTTTGATCCTACTAAGGCTTCTGCGCTTGTTCCAAACGTGCTTGAAGCGTTGCTGCTAGCAGAAGCTTCCGCATCTATATTGTGTGTACTGAGACTTTTGCCCTTTTGGGTTCTTTTGCCCTTTACATGCTTCAAAGACCTAGTTTTACATGTACTCAACGAGTAGCTCGTCAAAAGATGTTGGAAGGCCCCTTGGATATATTTTATCATGTGCGAATTCCGACACAGTCGGTAAAATGGCCACTACACAAATATGTTGGCACGGCAAATTCATGCAAATTCTGCGTGCTTCGCAGATGTACTCATTCGTGATAGATTTGACGCATTCGCAGGACAAGAGTGCTCCAAAGCTAAGTGACGAGCAAGTGGTGGAATGTCCGTTCCTCGGAATATTTGGAAATTGAACGGCCATTAGAGACAAATTATGTCCACATAGGGACTGAATCTGAATGAACTTGTTTTACTTCACCCCCATGGTCTTCTTTACGCCACTGAGGTGCATTTCGCTACATGAAGATCTATGAGACTGTGACCGGAAACAAGTCTGTCACTTACAGCGGAACAAAGAGAATTAATCACCCGTGTCCCTGTATCGAGAACGCATTTGTTGTTTGCCCATGATCCCGTGATAAAGATGGCTTTGCAAAAAAAAAACAAACGTGGTCATTCTAAACCGCAGATAGGCCAGAAACAACAAAACTGACAGCAACTGTCTTTATGGTAAGAATGATTAGGCTGCAGCTGTTTTCTGCCTCATTCGAATCAGGTTCGAATTTCCGCCAAAGATGGCGCCAGAAAAAAGGCTGGCTGGATGCATGGCATGTTCATTTTCTTCTAGCCCAAAGTCCAGTATGGCCCGCTCAAAAACAGTTCACCGATGTTGACCCCAAAAATTGGATGCTTGGGTACTAAGAATCAATTATTTCTGGGTCCATTGGTACCCAAAGATTTGGGTCACCCCGTCACCATACCCATCGACAGGATCATCGCCAACCTGCAGAAGGCTGGTATGATTCAGGGCTGCATGGCGATCATCGTTGGTGCAGACAAGCCCTGTGCTCAGCGAAAGTTCACTCCACCAGCTGCTCTTGAGCGCATTGAAAGGCCTTACTGTGAGTCTTCGGACTGTAATTGTCTTTCTTTCAAAGATGCTTGCCCCGTAAAAACCTCCACTGATAGGGGCTTGTTCATTGTCAGGTTTGATTCCCAGAGGATGAACAAATTGAAACTATCAGGGGCAGGATGACTGTGTGAAGTTTGGACCTTGGTTCAGTTGATTCAGGTTCACTGTGCGTATTGTATTTAGCGTTGGGAGTTGGCATGCCAGACATGCCCTAAAACCAACTCGACAGGATGACAATTGCAATCTTTGAGGTCACAGGCGGAATCGATCAAGAAGGAGCTGAGTAGCTTCAAGATTCCTTCTCAGTCTTTGCCTCAGTGTTGTGCTATCATGGTACAAGACAGTATGACTCCAGCTGTGTGCGGCCTGGTTCAGGACCGTAACATTCCCGACAGATGCAGATGCTGCTGGGAAGCTTGTGGCAGATCCAGCACATTATCCTGCAGATGCAGACATTGCATTGATATTCATGAGATCTGGAAAAGCATAAAATTGGGTTTGATCCTAGTGAGGCAATTTTAGTATCCAGTAGATGCGATATCTTGCACAGGCAGCACATATGTGGATTATTACATAAACAAACAGTTGAGATTTGCAAAGAAACGCAACTTGTTTGCAGCACTCTGCGCTTTGAGCGCGGTTGAAGTTCTGGGCCAGGCAGAATACAACAAGTCCACTGAGCCCTTGCTTGTCATTCAGTGCGGTGAAGCAGCGCTGGAAAGCCCAGCATCTTGTTGGGGTGCGCCATACAGCATATTTCGACATCAGGTGTGGTTGGGTTTTAAAGACCTCAAGCATTCATACTGCACTTATTTTGATTTGTTTCGTATATACCAATTTTGGCCAGTACTGTACCACTTTTGCAATCACCCACTAAACCTCAGACTGCTTGGCGTGTGGTTGAGGTCTGCTGCATTGTCTTCTAGCTTGTTCGGAGCTTTGTGAGAATTCTATCTTGCCCCAGCATGTCTCAGCTCTATGCTTTTATATACCTTGGGCCTTGGGCATCTCTCGCAACAAAGTGCTTCGTGTTAGTTGAATTCCCAAATTTCAGGTTGACCCCAAAGCGCTTTCGAAGTTCGACCAGTTTGCATTTAAAGATTTGTTTCCAAGCCAATCCAGCGTGCTGGAGGTTTCCTGTGATTTCTTGCACTTCAAATGGCATGCCACCTGCTCAGTTTGCCCTCCTGAGAAAGTGCATTGAGACCTGGTACCTTTATGCACAACAAGCGATGCTTTACCATTTGTTTTCTGATTGAGAAACATGAGAAAATCTTCACAAGACTATGTGCAATCGCGCAGCACTTTTTGAGAAATTCTACACCAAGGAAGTCAGCGTCTAGTCGGGACCTTTGCCACGTCGTAGACACTGTTCAGAGCAAAAGCAACATTTGCTAAAGGTATAGAGCAGTTGGAGTAACAAGCCGTCAGCAGTGCGCAGTCAAGATGACATTGTCCGAACCTATTCAACTGACAGATAGCTAGGCCTGGATCTGAACACCACATGATCTCGGGATCTGGTAGGAATCAGTGCTCCTTTGTCTCAAGCTCTGAGGCTTGATTTGCACGCCTGAAAATGTTGGCAGACTCGCTGCGCAGATCTTTGCACACAGCTCCAAGGACGTTCGGAAGCTGCTGGAGGTGGGCTAAAGGTTTTGGGGATTGTGGTAGTTGCAGCTTGGAAATACTGCCGCTTGGATCCTGTTGAATGGATCCAGACATAGCTAAACAATGCTAAACATGTTAAACCGAACATGCCAAGTTGAAGGAAAGTAGTGAAGCGTGACGTGTCATGACTCCAGGCGAACATCGAAGAACAGTCCGCAGCTCAGGTGTTGCCCATGGAGAAACGGTCAGCCATGGTAGCCAGGTAGCCAAGCAGGGCTCTTTTCCAAAGCCTGCGGAATGCACTGGAAATATCTGGAAATTCTCAGCTCGCCTACATGTTGCATCGTAGCTGGGTATGTTGACGGCAAATACTCTGAATTTGGCTTTGCACAAGATGGAAGCCGGGAAAAGACATAGGGACTGCACGACCACGAAAGCCAAACATGTGGTCCCATTGCACAGGGATTGTTGAGGTCTATGCCACCTCTATCATCTATCAGTTTCTGTGGCAGCGACAAACGTTCCACTTAGCTATGATATATTATGATATATTATATTGCTTTCCCACATTTTGACCCGATCTTCACCGCATCTTTATCGCATCTTCATTCCAGAGATGTTCAGGCAGAGAAAGAAAGCCCGAACCGCATGAACGTGAAGGCCGAGGTTGGTGAGCACCTCATTCAGGATCTGTGGATATCAATTGTCAGTGGTCAACTGCGATCCATCAGAGATCAATAGCAATTGTCTTCAATTTTCATTACTTGTCGTTTTGCAACGGAGACCTCTGAATTCTGCATGTCCACCTTGGTGAAGGCCATCACGTTGCCCTTTGAAGGTGCAAAGATGTGCAAAGTGAGAAATTGGTTTCAACTTCTGTCCATAGATGCTTTGTTTGGAGAGCAAAGCGCTTAAGAGTCTCCCAGTTTCACAAGATTTTGACGCATGCTATGGCGTGCTTCGCTCGTCATGTAGTGGTCGAGACTGGGATTTCTTACTCTGGAACTTCTGCCACTTGAATCCAATTGAATCCAATTGATGTTTCATAAATTGAAATTTGGATTCGTCATGATAGAAAAGTCAGTTGTGTCTTATATTTATTATATCTCTTTATCTTCTAAAACCTTAGGAAGAAAAAAACATGTTTGGGTGAAAAAATAGAAGAAAAATTGCTGTTGATTTTTGGAGTTTGGCAGAAAGTCCTCTCTCTTGTCGTCCGGCGCCCTGGGCACCCAGGCCCACGCGCCGATGTGGTTTCTTTCCCTGGAGGATCGAGCCTTTTTTATGGTCTATGATATGGGGATGGATCAAAACCTATTAGTATCCATATGTATCCATTTTAATGGGATGAACATCCATTTACCAGCTATTTTGATGTTATCCATAGTAACTAATAGTTAATGATGATGACTCAATGATGACTCAATGATGAAAGAACATGAAATCGTGTGAACATCTTTAGGGGATTTCGTAAAGTTGGATCATCCCCCCCCTTTGATAGTTTCTCCAAAGGTTGAGCAGAAGTGGGGTTGAACTTTCACCTTTGCCGCCATAGTTTTGCAGACGCTCAGATACTCGTATGTACATGTATGTACTGTATCTCAAACGGGTTCTAGGCACTGCTGCACTTCAATTCGTCAGCCAAGGCTGGGGAGAAACCTCATTAGACTCATTTGTTATCTTCGCAATGCAATTGAAGATGCGTTTAGCACCATCAATGAGCTTGCGCGGGAGCAAAACAGACCTCATTGTGCGTGCGCTCTTCACGCAATTACGGAAAGGTAGATAGTGCCCAAAAATGTCAAATTGCCAGTAACTGCCACTCTACCAGGTAAATATAATTATGCAGAAAGTCTTCACTCCATGGATGTCCCCAGCTCATGGTACTTGAGGCTGTTCCCAGCGATTTCGCCATGATGTGACCATAACAACAGCTGGACACAGGGCCGCTATTGCAAGACTCTCGTATTCATCATATTTATCTAGCTATGGCTATGTCGGCTATGTCCCTATTGTACCGATTATATTCCTATTACATCCTCATTTTACCCCACTACATTGCATTGCAAAGTATATGATATATATCATATGTATATATATATATATATATCATATATCATAAGTTCATATTATATCTCCATGATCTCAAGCTGACTCAAGCTGTCAACCTATTTCCTCTTCGCCAGAAGCTCGCCCCGGTTCCACGTCTACGCCTGCGAAGACGATTCTCGACAGATGGGCTGTGCTTGTGATGGGGGATGCAGCAAGAATTTGGGGATGCAAAAATGTGGTAAATATGAGGGAAATGATGGCTAATGATGATTAACCACAATGTAAATGGTGATACTGATGGGTCCCCTATTTTTGGACAAGCCCATGGGAATCTGACATTCTGACCCTTCTTTCAAGGGCTCAACCATGTTCTCTTTTTGGCATCAACCAGCACTTGTGGAAACGCTGCAAGTCTCTTGACGTTTGGTTTGACAGCAGCTTCAGAGCAGGTTGCGGAATGTTGCGGATTTGAAGACATGTGCTGTCTTTGACAACTGCAAAAGTGACTGAGGCGCCCAAAGTTGGACACCACCTTCTGTCTTACGAGGCGTGAGGTTGTGGATTCGCGTTAACGAATCTATGCCGCTTCCGAAGCAAAGAAGTCAAGGATGTCAAGGTCTTGTCGGCTAGAGCAGTCATCAGAGACCGCATTGTTTGCGGGAGTCCACCACGCATGCTCTTGAAGTGAATTGACATTGTTCATCACACCTGCGAGACTGCTTGAGGTTGAGACGGTTCTAGAGTAGGTCATGCTGTCTCATCGCCATTTTTCCCGCAGAATTGGTTGCACATCATCTTTACCGGTGACAGGTGCAAGCCAATTTGGCTGCCAATCAAAGCACACCGCTTTGCTGCATACCGAGCGAAGGCCGCAGCTTTCAGAAACTTGGTGAGTTTCTGTGGTGAAACGTGATGTATATCGTTAATTGACCATCGATATTAATAATTTAAAACAATAGATATATCATCATCCATAGATGTTTAATTACTCTACAATCATAGATGTCTCGCGCGGTCTATGGATTCTCGCGCAGGTCCTACAGCTGCTCCCTCAACGAGTTCTGCAGCAGTACATCGACTTCGAGAAGCAGGGCCAGTGCGACATCCAGTGGATCCAGTGGATCCAGTTTTCCAAGGTAGCTATGGCAACCCCGATGAGGTGTCGACCCGGAAAATTTGTCATCTTTGAACTGTATTTGGACTATATAATCTATATATATATATATAATGACTACGTGTATATCATATACTATATTTGGTATGTCACTATACGGTTTTTCACCCTGTAGTTTTGAACTATTCCCAACGGTTCGATCACTGATCAAATCATGACAGGTGCCCAGAGTTCCCAAGACCCCATGTCACCATGGTGCTGGTGAGGTACTCTGCCTGCATCAAGCTCTTGGAGTCTGCTACTCCAGGGAGATCCGGGATGGATGTGGAAGGTTTGAGCAGGTCACTGATAGGGCTTGGAGAAATTAGGAGAATGTTGGACATTCAGAATATTCAGAAACCTTGTGCAGCTCCTGAAAAGACCACATGCAAGAAACATAATTTCTCATAACATTGTGTGAATGGAAAGGTTTTCTCCTCTCCATAGCTGGGTCCATGGTAGATTCGTAGCAAAGTGTTCTTAAGCTGCGGGGATTGGCAGGAGCCTCAATGTGTTGAGCCCGGCCAGTATGGTCAGTGGGAAGCCTTTGCTGGTGGAGACGGTGCGACCCGCAGACGCAGATTGCATCAAGCATCCCAGTTTGGGGCAGCAAACTATTTACCATATCCATCCATATCCATTGAAGATCATTTAAGGATGTCTATGATGTCTTACTGCTTGTAGGTTGGAGATTGACTGGTTTCCAGCCTAAGTCGATCAAGTTGATTCCACAGGTCCTTCAGCTGATTGTGGGCTACAGTGGTTTGTGCTTAAAGAACCAGCAGGGTGCCATTGCGGTGAAGCTCATCACGCAGGCGGGACGACCGGTCCGGACGCATTCGTTGGTCGCAGGCACGGTGCGGCCCCGAATCGCCCAGGTGTTGGACAACATGTCGCTCTCATTGCGCGACTTACACCCAGGACATCGCACTGTCCTTGAGGCGCCAACCGGAATAGCTGTCAGACATTTGCCAAGACCCCAAGAAATTCAAAGATGTTCCACTCTGTTCCTTTCCTGAGGCATATTTGTTTGCCAGTTCCTCAGTCCTTGAATTGTGACTGCAACCTCAATGCTGTGATGCCTTCTCACGCACATGCACGATGAAAAAGACTTGATCCGTTTCACCATCAAATTCTTGTGGTTTTCGACTCTGTAGAGTTTTCCCGCGGGAAATGAAATGGTCAATTCCTCTGCATGAAATGTTTGGCCATTGTGTCAGTAGGAGATGTTTGCATGGAAATACGTGTTCTCAAGTGTGATTGGCTACGACCTAGGACACAGCGCTGAGTGTTTGCTACTACATGCCCAACGATGTGACTCTCGCAGACCGATCTCAGTCCTTTTTTCAGCAGGCAGGGAGATGCTACAGTGCTTCAACATGCTTCAACAATCTGAGACGAGCAAAGTCAAGCCAACTTTACTTGACTATGTAAGCCCAAACAAACGAGTGGCTGGATGTTTCACATATCCGTTACTTTGCTTGCTTGGGAAGATTCAATTTTTAACTCCTGTTTACATGCAGGTTTAAACATGGTCGCCCCAACACCGTTTTCTTTTCTCTGCAAAGCCATTGGCCTCAAGACTTTCAGGCCTCAGAGCGTTACTTGCGACTGGGGCACATCAATCGATACTGCAAGCCACTGGGGCCGCACTTGACAAAATTGACGGAATGACAAGAACCTGACACTGTCTTCAGATAGCATGTTCAGACGTTCATGATTATATATATATAATGAAATATATAATTATCAATAGTCAAATATAGATAAATAGAATAACTATAGTTAAGTATACATATAAACATAGTTGAATATATAACGAATCATGTGTATATATATATATATGTATATATATAATTGTATATATATATATATATGTATGTATGCTGTGTGTGATATTGGAGGCTATACACTCATGATATTACATCATACTGAGGGGAAAGACCTAGGAGCGTTTTGGACTATGAAGCAGCATCAGATTTCTACATGACTGAGCCCTGAGGTGTTGCTTACGAGCTGCTGCAGTGCTGCACCTGCAGGGTAGCAAATCGGAAGCAGAGTACTACACGCAACAGGCGGGCTGTGCAAAATGATGGATTCAGAGTGATTAGGACGGCAGAGGCCAACTCTTATTGAGTGAGTAAGTTGTTTCATGATTAGGGTGTGTTTGAAAACGAAAGTCTAGTTACAAAAATTACGATGTTTAATAGGAAAAATGATGAGAGGCCACTCGATTTTTGGTCCCGATTTTCAGACCCACTTGGAGTACCATGTTGTGATGTGGCGAGGCTCTGAACAAACTGAGCGACGCGCCGGTCTCCTCTTTGCTGGCCATTTGCTATCACAACCTAGCAGTGTTTTGGCGGCATGTACTTTGCACTTGGAAACTGAAAAGATCAATGGCTTGGCACCAATTTGCCCATACCGAAGTGGAGTCTTAGGTCCGTATACTGCCGTATACTATTTTAATTGTGATGAATTTTGCCCACAAAGGGCGAAGAACTCTGCCCGCCATTGATTCTGGGTTTCAAGTTCCGGCGATGTCAAAGTGTCCCAACATTTGAGCCTTTGCAGGAAGCTGAAGATGAGAACATGCTGGCATCGTTTCATGTTTTAGGAAGCACCACTTCACGCAAAAAAGGGCAGAAAATGAAGCAAAAACAAAACTCTCATTCATTCCTGGAGACAAACCCTGAAAGTCACTCTGTTCATGAGAAGGACCCCTTCATGCTGTACAAGCAATTTGCAGATGGCATTCCAGTTGCACAAGATGACACTGATTCCATGGCTTGCGAGCCGCAACTGGAGAGGATGGTGTTGGCCATCATTAGCCTTCAACCCATCACCATCCGCTACCGAGGTTCACACTGTGGTCCAGCACAGAATCGCAGATGCCGTAGCACACGTCAGGTGCCGATTGGAAAATTGGACTCGGCGCAGCAAATCTCAGATCCTGGACGTGAAAGTGGCGTGATGGGTCATGATGCCACATGTAGATTCTGACCAAATTATCAACATAATGACATACTGACATACTTGTGCTTGCTGTTTGCAATATGTAATTGTGATTAATTGATATTAATTTTGTATAGTATACTGCATATGAAAGTTATATATCTCTAGGTAATATATTGTAGATACATGTATAAAGGTAGCTGCATGGGAACATCTACGGCAGGTCCTACGTTGCCTTACTGCGCCAGCTCCCAAAGCTGGGAAACTCTTGGATGCAGCTGCTGGAGCTTCGGAATCGGTGTCACTGGAAGTTGTATGCTTCTATACTGTATGTTGTGTTGTTATGATACAACGATATGAACGACAAATTTGTATTTCTTCGAATTTGCCTTCAAGTTTTCTGTATTGACAATGTTCGCAAACAGCAGTCGTAGTCAACATCCATCAAAGTCCACCAGCATTGGATGATATGTTTGGCTGTGGGGCCAAAAAATGTGAACTCTCCTCACCACTCGAAGGACAACACCCAGTGGCTGATTCTAAAAGCACAAGAGCTTTGGCCACAGCATCAACAACAGGTGGGCAACGTTGAGTTGAGTCCAACGGGGAAGGGGGAAGGGTTGGTCACTTCAAAACCACAGAAGCCAGACAGCCAAGTGCTATTTCTGAATGATCTGAAGACCTCAATGACGAAGTTGGCATTAGCACTTTGTGCAGTATGTCAATACCAGGAAGTGTGTGAAGATTAAATGTGCCTTGATGCCATGATCAGACAAGAGACCAGATCATGTCAGGCTACCAGAGACGTTATCAAGCTATATGAGGGGGGCCAAAAGATCTCAGGAGTTATACCCGGAAACAACTACTGAGGCCACTTCACATGGGCAATCTCCTTGTGTCGTGTGTCCATTAACATTGGGCAACGAGGTTGTTTGTTTTGAAGCTTCCAGACCTGTGCGCGAAAGCTGACCCTCTACAGAGTTTGTCTTATTACAGGGTAGATCTTGCTGGTCATCCCATGTTGGTCCTGTAAAGGCTTCATTTCGGGCTTTATCTAGTTACATCAATCGATCGCAATCTAGGAACACAACCCGATCCTCTCAGCTGAGCAATGCTGAGCCATTCCAATGGGTTGAAATTGATCTGCTTCTCGCTGCAGCATGGAATCCGGGACAGCCAGCTGGTGAACATGCATTGATTGGCTGGATGCCTCAGTTCTCAGGTTTTAGTTTATGTTGCACGACGCCCACGACCGATAGCTTGAGCAGTTGCAAACCTTAGATCCAATTTGAAAATATTTGAAATCAACTTGTGAGTTATAGTGTCATATATTTTGGAAAGACAAAGACAATGTCATGAGTTTCAACGTCTTGTGTCTCATTGTTGTAGACGCGTCCAAGGTGGCAAGATGCGACGGCATCCATCCTCTAGCTGTTTCATCGAAGTGATTGCCTGCAAGTTTGGGTTCGTATGATTGATTTGGCAAAGGAAACTCGCAGGATACTGAGGAGCACAACAAGTGGCATGTTTGTCTATGTTTGTCTATCAGATAGAAGCAGTGAACTTGCAACTATTGCTTCCCGAAACACTATATATGATTGTATATATTTTCCTTTGACATGATGAAGCAGGAGACAGTTCAAATGCAAAGCCGATACAGTTTCACCAGAGCCTTTTGAATTCTCAATATCATTTGCAGGACTCAAAAAAGGAAAGCGCACGGATTTGGTGCTCTTGCGTCCTCGTTTCTTCACTTACAGACATACAGTATTGGACGCATTTTTCCAATTCTTTCCCAAGAATCCTGGGGTCCAGGGTCTGATTTTGCCCAAAAATCCTGGGTTGTGTTTGTTGCAAACATGATCCAGTTTGCATACTCTACTTATTCTGTCCTGTGCCTTTTCTTTTTGTGAATGACTGACAGTTTTGGAGATGTACATACCATTCAATTGTTATACTTTCCTTGAAAAAATAGGGTCTTGAAAATGCGCGGTCCGTTTTATTTCCACAGCTAGATTTTGTTGTATTTCTCTATGATTTGTTTGTTTCCGTTTTTATATACTTAAAACTCAAAATGGACGAATCATGATTGGCACCGGCAAGGAAAATTGGAAATAGGATCACAAGCTGATGAGAAAGCAAAAGATTTGATTAGCAACGCAACGAGACAGTAGGGCGAAAAAGCAGATACTAAGATGAAAGGACAATGAGGAAGCTAGAAGAATGCCGAAGTATAGCACACAAATGTAATGATAGATTTGATAGAGTATGAATAATCTACTTATAAGGAAGGGAATATATGAATCACCCAAAAAACTCCGGCAATACCAAACGTGTAAGGGACGAGCACCGGTTTTTGGAAATTGTAGAAAGATGAGGCAGGCAAGTAAATTCGAAATTATCGAAAATATAATAAATATATATTTTATAGGTATAGATATTGAAATTGGTACCGATTATATACAATAAAGTTGTTTTTTGTGAAAAGCATCGAGGGAAAAACGATATTTAGAGTGTTTATTATGCATTTCTTAAATATTGGATTAAATATGTTGGAGTTTGGATTATTAAATTTGTTTTTTATATGTTAATTTTTAGTTATTTTAATAGATTTTTTTGATTATTTATGTATTTTTAATTGTATTAATTTTTGTCTTAGTTATATATCTTTTGTGTATATATTTATATTTTTGATTTTTTTTGATATTATATTTATTTAATTTGTTTATTTTGTATAATAGTAAATTAAGGAATATTAGAAGGAAAGAATGTATGATATGGGTAAATTTGATTTTTTGATTTTATTGTATTTAATTTGAATTTTACGAAAAAATTAATATAAAGATATATTTATTTAAAAAAATATATTTGAATAGGAATAGGAATAATTTTTTTAAGAAAAAATTAACTAAATATATATAATATATATTAATTATTATTACTAATATTATAATTTGGATACACATGAGCTATTGCGTATAAATCGCTAGGGTCCGAAATTTCTAAATTCCGCCTCTTTTTGGGGGAATTTTGCAGAAGCTATTTTAGACTGCCTAGTTCTTCTTTTGTTTATTTTTCTCTTTATTTCTAAATTTACGTCGAAAAAGGGCAATTATTTTGGAATTTCGAGATTTCGTTTTTCCTAAAAAAGTGATGCTTTTTGGGGAATCGAAAATTGTAACCCAATGGGAATTCTGTACTGTACCATTGGACAAATCTGCGACGGTCGTTCTATTCCCCCTGTGTACATGCCGGTACTTCGACTATCGTTCACTACCATTTGGGAATTTGGCACCAACCGCAAAGTTACCACAACTGTGGATGCTCAGATTGAGCAAACACCTTAGGAATCAATTAAATGTCCCGTATTATGAGTTTTGAACGTCGATTAAAAACATGGCTCGAATTATGGCTGCCTTTCGGTTTTGCATTCACCGCTAAGTATATATGAAGTTCCAGAGGAGCCACAAGACATGCCCAAGGAGATATCCTTGGTGTTTAATATTCGTGTCTACGGCAATGGATCGACCTAAGCGATCAATTATAAGTGCATTCTATATGTTCTTCAATACAAATCAATCCTAAATAATCAATTTTCAAGTGGTGCCACTTGTGGCATTAGCAAAATCTCCATGAGCCAACGATATTTCCAAGTCGTCCTCCGGAATGTAGCCGGGCTCTCCGGCAAATTTCCAGTTTGGGCAATGTCCAGCGGTCGACCGCTACATCATCAAGGCTTGCTCGAATTGGCTGTTTGAGATCGTGGGCAACTGAATTATATTATGAATATGCTGCAGCTGTATGTGCCATATCTGGGATAATGGTATTGTGTTGCATATTGTTACACGTATAATGCATTTAATTTACGTATATCCTACTCCATAGATTTGGGTTCCATCCTAATGATATTGTATTCCACCTATAATACATATAATCTACACATATCCTATTCCATAGACCGCAACCTGCCTCAAGGCCCTCGGCATCCCTGGCAGAGCGCGTCGAGGTTGTCCTTGCACTGTCGGTGTTGTAGTTGTTGTCGTTTTTGTCGTTGTTGTTGTGGTTGTCATTGTTGTAGTTGTTGTATTTGTTGTCGTTGTTGTCGTTGTTGTAATTGTTGTAGTTTTAGTAGTAGTAGTAGAAGTAGTAGTAGTAGTAGTAGAAGTAGTAGTAGTAGTAGTGGTGGCGGTGGTAGTGGTACTGGCGGTGGCGGTGGTAGAGGTGGTGGTAGTGGTAGTGGCGGTGGCAGTGGTAGTGGTAGTAGTAGTGTTAATGGTAGTAGTAGTGGTAATGGTAGTGGTAGTGGTAGTGGTAGTGGTAGTGGTAGTGGTGGTAGTGGTAGTGGTGGTAGTGGTAGTGGTAGTGGTAGTGGTAGTGGTGGTAGTGGTAGTGGTGGTAGTGGTAGTGGTAGTGGTAGTAATAGAAGTAGTAGTAGTAGCAGTAGTAGTAGTAGTAGTAGTAGAGGTAGCAGGAGTGGTAGTAGTAATTGTTGTTGTTGTAGTTATAGTAGTGACAATAATAGGATAAATCGTGGTGGTAGGAGTAGAAGTACTAATAGTACCGTAGAAGGCGGTGGCGGAAAATTTAGGAATAATAAATTATAGGAGAGGGGCATTGATGGGATGTAAGAACGGCAGAGCGAACTTATATCTAGATCGAAAGGTGGTTGGAGCGTCGGCCTATCTATTTCTTTATCTGTTTGCCTGCCTAACTAATTGATTAACTAATTGAGAAATTAATTAACCAAGTTGTTAAGTTGTTAACATTGTTAAGTGGTTAAGTTGTTTAGCTGTTAAGTTGTTTAATTCTTAAATTACTAAATTATTGATTTAACTAATTAATTGAGATTTTAAAATTTATTTAAAATCCTTGATTTTGGATACTTTTGACTTCCAAATATATTTGGCGCCACAATGGCGTATACTTTTTCGACATCGGATGGCTATCGAATCATCCAAAAATGCTCCGAACCCCTTACATTTTTACGATTTTCTTTTCCAAATGTGCTTCGCGCCACAGCGCGGTGCATTTTTTCGACATCTTAATTTCAAAAAGTGGTCCGAAACCATTAATTTTTTAATGTTTTTCACTTCCAAATGTGCTTCGCGCCACAGCGCCGTGCACTTTTTCGACATCTCAACTTCCAAAAGTGGTCCGAGACCATCAATTTTAAATTTTTTCACTTCCAAATGTGCTTCGCGCCACAGCGCCGTGCATTTTTTCCACATCTTCACTTCCAAAAGTGGTCCGAACATGAGGTATTTTAATATTTTTTACTTCCAAATTCGCCACAACGGCGTGCAATTTTTCATGTCTCCGCACCCGCCGCTTTAGCGAGCCTACTTTTCGACCCTCCGGAGCCACAAAATATTGGAAAAATACAGTGTTTCGTGACTTTCCTACCATTTGGGGCACCTGCATCTATTCTCTTCTGATTTTCTTCCTATCTGATCTTCTCTCTTCTGATTTTCTTCATCTTCTTATTTTCTTCATGGCTGTGCGTTNTTCTGATTTTCTTCCTATCTGATCTTCTCTCTTCTGATTTTCTTCATCTTCTTATTTTCTTCATGGCTGTGCGTTTTCCATTTGTCCATATTGTCGGAAAGTTTAGCTTCTAAATTTCCTTCGAATAATAATAAGAGTAATTTTTTCATCTACAAGCGATCAACCGAAAGCCCACGCTGTTGGAAACAGCGGGCCAATCCTAGTATATAATATTTGAATATTAATTTCAAAAAAAATTGAATAATTTTAGATTTATTTTGGATATGGAATTTCATGAAAAATATAATATTGAAATTTTGATAATATTTGATTTTTATAATTGATTATGAAATGTTATAGGAATTAACTTAAATTTTGGATTTTTAATAGCTAATATTTTGAATTATATGAAGAAAAAATGAAAAAAAAATATATATATATAATAACAAATATACATGAGGTAAAAATTAATTCTTTGAATTGATTTGGATAAATTTGAACAACAAAAATAAAAATAAAGATATTATAAAAAATATATTTGATTAATTATAAAATTAGTAATTTTATAATTTGATATTAATATTTCATTTATATAGATATATTATATTTATAAAATATGATTATTTATATTATAGAATAAGAAAAAATCTTATAAATTCGAATTTTCCTATATTTGGGGCCGGTAGAGATATTGGAAAATATATCGATAAATATTTTTTGGAAATGAAAAATAATATTGGTTAATGGGAATATGAAAAAAAAACAACTAATTTTAATGATATTTTTATTATTTATTGTCTATATTTATTAATATTTGATGCTTCTCTTTATGAGTTCGTAGATTTTCACTTCTGGATCCAGCCCTGACAATGCGACTCGCAAAAATACGCAATACGCGTCTAAAGTGTTGCGCCTGCCACGCAAAAAGACGGTGGAGGTTTCCAAAGTGTTGAGCCTGCCACGAAAAAAAGAATTCATCTTTTGAAAATGACACGAAAAGATTGCGTCTATCCCATATATTTATATTTGATGGATTATAGATGAAAATAATATCTTTCTTATATGAAATAAAATTATGATATAATTGAAAATTCTTAAAATAATATAATTATAATGGCAATTAATGATATTGTGAGGGTCATAGCAACCCACCGCAAAGATGTGCAGATGGTTGCGGGCGATTGCGGACGATTGCGAACGATTGCGCAGGGTCTGGTAATTCTCAACCCCCAAATCCCCAGAATGAAACGGAAATCCTTCTTATATATTCGGGAATAAAAATAGAAAAAATCAAATAAATTCAAAGATATATATATATATTATGAATATATATATATATATCATGCATATATATATATATATAAATCATGAATATATATATATTCAAATTTATTTTTTTTCTAAAAAAGAATCAAAGAAATAATAATATTTCTTATTCTAGAAAAAAAATGATATTGAATTAAATTCAATATCCTATAAATGTAGATTATATTGAATATAAATTATATTGAATATAATTGGATATAATATATATTTATCTTTTAAAATTGAAATATAGAATTTGAAATGAAATTTTGAATTTAATATTAAAATGAAATAATATAATTAATATTCAATTCTATTCCGAATATAAAATATGATCTCCAAAAGAATAAATTTGAAATAAATTATATAAATGATAAATAAATATAAATCAATAAAAAAAAATACAGATAAATTTGGAAATTATATCAAAATAAATCTATTTGATAAAATATAATTGAAAGGTATATATAGATATCTAATTAAATTGATCGATAATATTTTTTAATAGATTAAAATGCGAAAATATAATATTCAGATAATTTTTATTATAAGAAAAAAATATTATATTAATATATATTATTCATATTCTTTGATATTAATCAAATGATTATAATTTTAATATATATATATATATTTAGATATAAATTATATAATATTATAAAATAAATAAATTTATTTACCTTATTTAGTTCCTAAAATAATTCCTAAAATATAATTCAAGATATTGATATCTAGCGAAATTTATTTTGGAATTTGAATATATATATATATATAATTGATTAAATGAAATTTAAAGATATAATATTTCTTTTTTGGAGAAATTCAATTTTGATAATAAAAAATAAAGAAAAGAAAAAACCAGGATAAAATATTTTTAAAAATAAGAAATAGAAAATAGAAGAAACTAATTGAAATTTAAAAAAATAATTTCGAAAGGCGGAGAAGATATCCAAGAAATAATGATCATAATAAATATAAGAAATCCTATATATCAGGCTAAATATGAAGAAAAAATAAGGTTTTTCTAATAATTACATTAAATATTTTATATTTTTGTTATTTTAGCAAGAAATATATAATTTTATGTTTGATATAGAAAATTTCATTAAATAGATTAGGAGGTCAGGGCATTGATTTCCTGAAATGAATTTATTTTGGAATATCAAATCATTAAAATTATTGAATTCATTTTTTATAATATAATATTTTATAAATTATATTTTTTTCATTTTTCGTAATGGATATAATATAATTATCAAATAATAGATCAAAATTATAAATCATATTATATTCAGAAGATCGGAAAAATTAATATATAATAAATTTGCAGGAAATCTCTCAAAAAATAATATTCTTGAGATTATATTTAATGAATTTAAAGAAAATTTCGTAGAATTTTTGTGATCAAGATATCTAATTTATAAATTTATGAATAATTTCGTATATTAATTCTATTTTCTTTTATTGATAGCATGAAAGATGATGAATATATTTTTTTTTTTAATATATTTTCTTAGTATATTTAAAAATAATTATTAATTTGATATTCAGATTGGAAAAAACAATCAATTATTAATAGATAAATAAATTAAAAGAATATATATTTTAAAAAATATATATAAATAGATAAATCAATAAAAAAATAAATATATAGAAAGATAGAAAGCTAAAAAACAAAAACAAATAAATAGATCAATAGATAGATAAACATATAGATAGATCAATAGATAGATAAATGGATAAATAGATATATAAATAGATAGATAAATAGATAGATAAATAGATAGATAAATAGACGGATAGATAAATAGATAGATAGAAGATAGATAGATAGGTAAATAGATGGATAGATAGATAAATAAATAGAAAGAAATATTAATCAATAAGAAATAATAAAGAGATATAGGTATATATATATATATATATAGAAATAAATAAATTAATGAAAAGATAGATAAATAAATAAAGAAAAAAAAGAAAAATCGAGAAATAAATATATATAAATATATAAATATATAAATATATAAATATATAAATATATAAATATATAAATATATAAATATATAAATATATAAATATATAAATATAT
>BGPT01002316.1:40362-53237 GCA_003297045.1 Symbiodinium sp. clade C Y103 | reverse complement strand
TATATAAATATATAAATATATAAATATATAAATATATAAATATATAAATATATAAATATATAAATATATAAATATATAAATATATTCTTAAATATATTATTGTTAATCTTTATTTTCAAAATATTTTTTCTAGATAATATATATATATATAATATTTATTATTATTTTTCAAATATAATAATTTTTATTTTTCAACAAATTATAATTCAAAAAAAAAAATAGGTAAAAAAAATATCATCAATATTTATATATACAAATATAAATATAATATTATTATTTAATATATTTTAATTCAAATCTTCCTCATTTATATATTATATATAGTAATTTAAAATAAATTTTAGATTTTGGTTATTTTCCCTTAAATGAGCTGTGGCCAAAACCCGGGTTTTATTCGGCTCTACTAACATGCGTCTTCCGCGAATACTTCCGCGCTACTTCCGCCGCCCCGCGAACTTTGGTTTTCAGACCCCTTCCGCGAAAGCTTACGCGACGCTTCCGCGCTAGGGGTTTTCACTTCCGCGAGATCATCTTGGATTAACCCCAAGATAAAACGAATATATAAGGTTTTGGTCGCTGCTCAAATCATAAATTCATAATATAATTTAATAAAAACATATTTATAAAATTTCAATATATTTATATAATTATTAATATAATAATATATATTAAATAATTTTTTTATATATATAATATATAAATAGATATAATATTTTCTATAAAAATTCAAAAGTATTATATTAAAATAATATATATTTAAATAAAATATATAAATATATATATTATATAAATAAAAATATATCATTTATTATAAAAAATTCAAAATAATATATTAAAATAATATTTAATAATACCCACATTTTTTTATAACATCATATATTATTTTATAATATAATTATATTAATTATTTTTTATTTCAAAATATATTATTTTTTTTTTATAATAATATAATATCAATATTTAAATTAATTATATAAAATTAATATATATTTTATATTAAAATAAATTAAGAGAGATATTATTTATGTTTTTATTATTTTTATTATATAATATAATTAATTTAATATTTTATTATTTATTATATAGATAAAAATATATCTAAATAATATAAAATATATAGAATTTTTCAAATTATAAAATAAAAAAAATAATAATAAATTTAATTATATAAAATATAAAATATAAAAATTAATATCTCTTAATAAATTTCATGTCCTCCAAATAATTCAAAATTTGTAATAAATTAGTTATCGGATAAAATTCATTATAATAAATAAAAAATAAAGAATATAAATATCTAACATGTAATAAGGTATGGCATAAAATTTAGGAGTTCTCTGCCATTCTCTATCTAAAAAGGTCCGGATAATTCAAAGATATTCAAAGTCCGCCAGTTGCAGGGAAAAGGGATAGTATCCCCAAATCCCCTAAATTCATTTTGTTTGCAAGTAGATAGTTAGATTCAAAGACAAACATTGAATAGTAGATAGTGTTGCTTATTAATAATGTTATTTTTGTCCGAAATTTCTCGCGCGAAAAGCCTGAAGCCTCAGCCGCCACTCTCTAGAAAGCTGTCGCTGCAGCTTTTCACAACGAGAGGTTTTGGACGAGGGCACAGCCTATTTGCTGTTCATGGGATGGTGCATCTTTGCTTGGGTTTGTGGCTAGTCCCAAATGTGCGGCTCGGCTATGCCCTGGAAAGGGTCAGGGTTCTCAGTTGCGTGTATCTCAAGTTTCTGTTGGTTTCTTTGTATGTATCGTTTATTGGACATCGATGGTGGTTTCTTGGTGTGGTTCAGTTCATGGTTACTGATGGTGCATTGCTTTCCCTCATTTTTCTTGATTGTCCAAGTACAGTCTAAGTACAGTGCTGTCCTGTCACTCCCTCCAACTGGTCGACTTCCTCAGTGCAGCGCTCTCTCCGCAGAAAAGCCTCCTCATCAGCAGAAATGAGAAGCTGCTCCTGGAAGGCTATTGGACTGCGAAGTGCGTCTGATGCAAGACTGACACAGCAAACGGACTCAAAGATTCTTAACAACACTGGATTTGATTATTCTCTACTAATCACTAATCATGATACAATATGTGAATATACCCTATAAATACGACAGAAGAAAATCTCCCGCTTCCTTTGAAAGGATGTAGCTCATCCCAATCCAGGCCTGCGGAACTTCTTCTAAGGCGGAAGAGTCGCGCATGGATGGGCTGTACAGCACGCCCTGGCGGACCCGCAGCCATGGTCAACCCTTGCAACCTTCCAACCTGCGAATACTGGTTGAATCCAAAAAGCCCAACAGGAGCTGCCTTTCGAGTTTCCACTGCTGAAGGCAAATAATGCCCTATGCTACCGAACTTGAGTGAATTTGCTTTAAAGTTCCTGCCTGAGGCAAGTCTTCACAGGCTGTGCCAAGACGATTCAAATGCAGGTACCTGCAAGCACGAGGTAAAATGAAATGGGCAACCACTGCATGGGAGAAATCTGTCAGGTGAAAGGCGTTGGCAAAGTTCATCTTTACTTGTCAATGCAGCATGGCCGACTGTGCAGAATCAAATGTAAGTGAGCAGTGTTGACAAATCTTGAAAATCATGGTGAAATCCTTTTTAGCAGATAGTTGATTGGATTTCAATCATCCAGTCAGAAGAATACATCCTCTGTAAACCGTAGTATACACCCCTGACAAACCAACTTCATCATATTATAAGATATAGGGTTTTCAACACTGCCCAAGTGAACTTCAGATCAAAGCAAACTCAAGAAAGCAGCTGTCGGCTCATTTGGGAGCTACACCCTTCTATTGAATCCTGAAATGAAACACCAAAAGCTCGATCGACTCGACCAACGGGCGCACACGTCAGTGCCAAAGCCATCAAGGGACAAGATCTTCAAGTCCCCTCCGAAGTATTGCGCATATAGGCGGCTCAAAGTTAGCCCCACTCCAAACCTGACATCATTTCAGCCAGACCAACATCTGCCATGGATGCACGAAGTGGTATGTCCGTCATGATTCTTGATGTTGGCCGGATCAAGACCCTAGAATTATATATAGTTATCACATCTTTCACTCACCACAAGTGTTCCTTGGAATGCGAACGGCGAAGGAATATGCATCAAGAAAGCTAGGGCACCCCACCCTGCAAGAACACCGCCCTGCTTTGGGCCTCATGAAACCAAACCGAATATGTTAGCACCAGATTCAAGTTCCAGGATGCCCAGTTCATCTCTGACACTGATGTTCACAACGCCAGCTAGCCTCTGTGAAAGTCATCGACATAGTGGACCTACCAGCCCTTCTTACAAGAAAAGAGGATGCAGAAACCGAAGCCAGGTATAAAATTGCGGGAAGCAGTCACCCAAACAAACGCAACACGCTACCAAACGAGGTCGGCAGCAGATCTGCTGAGAGACAGAGACCATAGACACACTAAAGGGCTTTTGAAGAGACATGTACCGAAAACAACCGTTTGGCAAAAGTGTTCCAAGATCGAACCACCAAACCAGAATGCTTATGCACATTCTTGGACATTGTAAAAATTAAGGCCGCAACGCTGCAGTGGATTGCAGGCTGAATCACCCGGCTTGGTTCGAAAGTCATCCCTGCCGATGCAGGTCATGTCCTTTGGTCTTATATTTTCTGAAACGAGACACAGAATACACAGAAACATGATTGAGTTGCTCCATCGCTCTGCTCCAGCCTTCGACCAGACCAGGGTGTCTTTTCTCAGCCGGCATCCACAACCGAAGGGTTCAGGGTGGGCCCGGTATGATGAAAACTGCAAAGAAATGCTGCTTGCAAACCCATGCAAGCTTGATGTTGGTAAGTGGGAACAAAAATGTTTGGAAGGGTCCACAGAAACACATTGCAAATCCATTACAAACTTGATTGAGCTTGATTCAAGATAAGAAGTAAAATCATCGCGACGAGCTACTAAATACCTCCAGATTGAAGCTTGGAATTATATATGCGGACTCATGTGATATCTCTTGAAAAGTCTGCTTCCTGGTCCACAAATATACAATAATACTTCGATATCATTGGTTCTGACTGCTGATAGAGTGCTCCATTAAGCGAGGAATATTCTCTCACTTGTTGTACAAAGTATCTCAGCATTCCAAGTACACCCTGAGCGGCCAAGGCTCTCGAGGTTGTGTACATGAACTTCCAAATATTTGGCAAAGCTGCTCTCGCGATGCCACCACCTTCATCACTGATACGTATCCTCAGCTCGCTGATTGTTGCATCGCGCTCGTGTTCTCCAGTACAGATTCAAGAAACACTCGTTAGCAGGGATACCCAAGTAAGATACCATGGGTTGCGTGTGAGTGTGTGTGTGTGTGAGTGTGAGTGTGTGCTTTTAGCATCTTTCACAGTACGTAGGATCACCTTCAGCCACAGCCAACTAGACCAAAAAAAACGCAACAAGTTCATCCACCAGTGACAGCATAACAGTGTGACGTGTGACCGGCGAGTGACGTCACATCTTCATATCCATGTACGATGTGGCAATGAACAGATGGTAATGGATCGTCAAAGCCATCCGCATGCCGTTCCACGACTGCCCGGCAGGAGTTTTTGAAGATCTGGCAGCGTGAGGCACTGCCCAAAGGTCCCATTCCATTTAGTTTGTGGAATTGACGCAACGTGAAGGAAGAACACCCAAATGGGACCTGTCCTTATCTTGCAGATTCATAGAGTCTGGGACCTGAAGAAAATCTACAAAGCTACCGCACAAAGCAAAGTGTAGCGGTGGCCTCTGTCAGCATGTAGTGGAGGTGCATAGGAACGTATGTAAAAGTGCCAGGATTGGTGTGGTGAATCCTTGGTGCAGAAGGCGGGTGGATCAAAACATTTGGATATTTGTGTTAGGCTATGAGTAGCTGTCGTGGCTCTTGAAGTCCCTCTTTTGATCAAGATATATAATTAGTTGGGACTACTGTTTGAGTCCTTGTTCAATGTCTTCCGTGTAGCACAAGACTACCTTCGAACGTTTGACGTGACAGACACATTCTCATCCGAGTGGCGCGATGTGCGGCGCTTGGCCCAAATGGGCCCGGCAAAGCATGCTGCTGTCTTTCGCTGCCTCACCAGTTCTCAGCACATGTGAAACCCAGACCCAGTTCATGCGCGAAGCCCTTTGTGATTCCAACCTTCTGGGCAATCACTTCAGGATCGCATGCAATTTGAAGTATACCGCTATGTCCATCCCGATTCCTGGAAGATTTCGCAGGGTTGCTGAGTGATGGCACTAGAGTCGCTCGCAATCCCAAAGGGCAAAAGGTCAAACATGTCAAACCAGCAAAAATGCAGCGAGAAGTGATGTCGCTGCAGCGAGTTTTTGTCAGCAGTGTCTTCTCCGTGTCTTCTCACCTGTGCTTCCCCAGGTGAGCCAGCCACAGCAGTCAGGTGTCATGACCCGCGCGAAACATCACCAAACCACATCAACCACATCATCACAACGTTGAAGCACGTGTATCATGTGCACATTCACTCCTGAAGGATTCGATGTGATGCTGTAGGAGAAACCGCATTCCGATGCGCGCAGTGAAGAAGCGGCGCAGAATGCCATCCACTTCAGCTTGCACAAGGCTGTAGTCCTGCACGGAGCACTAAAAATACAATTACTATAATCAATTATATCCTACCTAAAGTCTACACTGTCTACACATCTTTGGGCATCTTTCTTTGCTCATTTGCGCGCTTCTTGCATCATTTCGATCGCCTCTCTGCAGGAAGAGTCATCAATACCTTCGCTCCACCCATACATTTTGCTCATGCTGAATTCGGTTTCTCCCCCGTTTGCTTCTCTACCATGCTGCCTCATGATTTGTCTCTCATGATTCCTCATGCCGGTCTTGTTGATGCGACTCTAGGCCAGCTTTTTCTTCTCAAGCTGTTAGACACTCCATGGATTACAACCACTTTACAACCAACCTCACAGGACCTCACATCTCAGTTTGCTGAATCTGACGACTCTGTCACACAGTGATCCCCTGTTCATGGCAACTTGAGGCCCAGGGGTAAGGGACGAAAGCTAGCTCGGCAGGGAGATGGACTTGAAAATAAAGTGGGCAAGTACAGTGGCGCATTTTTTTACATAGATAGTTCTTAGATAGCTAGAAAAAAATAGATAGATAGATAGATAGATAGATAGATAGATAGATAGATAGATAGCTAGATAGCTAGATAGCTAGATAGCTAGATAGCTAGATAGACAGATAGATGGATAGATGGATAGATGGATAGGTAGGTAGAGACATAGCTAGATAGCTAGATAGATAGATAGATAGGTAGATAGATAGATAGATAGGATAGGATAGATAGATAGGATAGATAGGATAGATAGGATAGATAGGATAGATAGGATAGATAGGATAGATAGGATAGATAGGATAGATAGGATAGATAGNTAGATAGGTAGATAGGTAGATAGGTAGATAGGTAGATAGGTAGATAGGTAGATAGGTAGATAGGTAGATAGGTAGATAGGTAGGTAGATAGGTAGATAGATAGATAGATAAATAGATAGATAGACAGACAGACAAATAGATAGATAGATAGATAGCTAGATAGACAGATAGATAGATAGATAGATAGATGGATAGGTAGGTAGAGACATAGCTAGATAGCTAGATAGATAGATAGATAGATAGGTAGGTAGGTAGATAGGCAGGTAGATAGATAGATGGATAGAAAGATAGATCGACAGGTAGATAGGTAGGTAGACACATAGATAGATAGATAGATAGATAGATAGATAGATAGAAAGATAGATAGATAGATAGCTAGCTAGATAGCTAGATAGCTAGATAGGTAGATAGGTAGATAGGTAGATAGGTAGATAGGTAGATAGGTAGATAGGTAGATAGGTAGATAGATAGATAGACAAATAGATGGATGGATGGATGGATGGATGGATGGATGGATGGATGGATGGACAGACAGACAGACAGACAGACAGATAGATAGATAGGCAGATAGATCGAGAGAATAGATAGGATAGATAGGCTAGATAGCGTGATAAGTAGATAATTAGATAGGATAGAGAGGATAGGTAGNGCAGATAGATCGAGAGAATAGATAGGATAGATAGGCTAGATAGCGTGATAAGTAGATAATTAGATAGGATAGAGAGGATAGGTAGGAGACTCCTTAAACTATGCCCTATGAATGATGCCAATGATGCAGAGGATGGTGAATCTGACGACGTCCCCGGGGGGGATCGAGCCACGGCCAAACTGCTTATGAACCCGGTAGCCGGGGGGGGGGGGGGGGGGGGTATAACTCATGAAGTTTCATGGGATTGGAGATTCCAGCCCCCCCCAATACCTTGCTAAAGCAAGAGGGACTTCAGCTAGCAAAAGCTAGCNTATAACTCATGAAGTTTCATGGGATTGGAGATTCCAGCCCCCCCCAATACCTTGCTAAAGCAAGAGGGACTTCAGCTAGCAAAAGCTAGCTTTCGTGATAAGTCATCGAGTCGGGCTTCGGTCTGGCATACTTGTCGTTTTGCCAGAATCCGCTATCTTTATTGATGCATTGATGACTTGTATCCACAAAAGCCTACAAAAATCTACAAACACCCACAAAAACCCACAAAAGTTCCCGATCCACAACAAATCTTGTATCACTGAAGAGAAAGTTTACTCCTCTTGCAGCTCCGCAATCAAGTCTTGCACTCCAAAGGCCATCGCCTGCAGTGCACATGGGGCATGGTGGGCCATTGTCATTTCGCTTGCATTTCAAGATCTGATAATACCTGATAGTCAGTACAAGTTATCGCTATGGGAGACTTGGACAAGATCTTCCAGAGGAAAAACATGGAAAAACTATGTTCCCTTCCATTTGGAGCTAGGAAGAAAGAAAGAATCTATCAACAAGAATCAGCAGCCTGGCCTGAATCACTTCAGAATGCTCTTCGAAAATCTTGCTGAGCAAATGAGTAAAGTCCTCGTCCTGCTCGTCTGTGTGAGGAACAGGTGAATCCTGCATGAGGGAGGAAAAGGCTGCCCTCACAACAGCTGGAGTCTTCACACAGCAGTTTAACCAAGTTTTTTTCTTTAACAACACAGAACAGCTATTGAATGCTCATTGGCCACTTAATCGGGATTTCATCGGACGAGAGTGACAGTAAATGCAAATGAACGTCACAATTGAGAGAAGCACGGGCCCGTCTTGATGTCAAGAAAAAGGAACTGAGTGATATACGTTGATGCGTTTCAGTACCACAAACGAACCTGCGGAACAACAAACTGATCTTCAAAGACACATTCCTTTCAATTCGTATCTACTTGACAATGTTGCAGACAACATTCAAAAGTGTTTTTTGAACACCAACAGTGTCTTCTGCCAGCAACCTCTTCCAGCAAAAACACGTTCTAAAACAAAGGTATCACACAAAAATACATTCTATCAGCATAGAAAGTAGCGCCGGTAGCGAGTCACATCCAAAGTCAGGCTCTTGAACACACGCAGCTGTGTGGCTGTATGAACCGTTGATCAAAAGCGTCGCTACGCCATGAACTGATGCCACCCACCAACATGTTGCCCCAAATCACCGGACAAAAGGGGGTGTGTTCGAAGTTGATAATGGGAAACAATTTGAATTGATATTTGCATTCAACATTGAGGGGAGACCTGTTCACTCCCCATGTTCATCCTCCAGCAGATGGACAAAGCCAGTATACCATTCAATAACATCTCGGATGCCACTTCGCTCACCAAGCCTGTACCTCTGCACAGCCCATCAAACCGCAAGTCAAACCTAGTGAAACCCTTTGTTGCTGCACATCCCAGAATTTTTCATGTCTTCACTCGCGTGAACAAAAGCTGCACTGGGAATTGCAACACACCTCAGGAAAAAGTGACATCCGTGCAGGAAGAACAACGAAAAGGACAAGACCAAAGAAGATGTGAAAACCAACCAATTGAAGTTGGAGCATCGAAGACTTTCAGAATGAATTCGTGCTACCCGATCCATTCCCTTCTGTTGTCGTCTTCTCCCGGCGCACGGCAGGGACTCCAGTTCCAAGACCCTTTGCGCGAGACGAATCCGGAGCTCACGGTGCAAAAACACTCCGTGCTCCCGCCGCCGTCTGCCTTGGGCCAGACTCAGCCAGACTCTACCAGTGACTACACCAGTCACAAGAATGCTGGGAAAGAAAGCGAACCTACAGCACTACATGCAACACCAAGCTTCGATCCAGTCCAATCTGGCAAAGATCCCTGAGGGTCACAGAAGTGGGACTGCGTTCTGCCCAATGTAGAACTGACCTGCAACAAGGAAGCCGAGCACAAACTTCCAAGAGTCTCAAGGTTCTCTGCAAGTGGCTAACGGCTAACAGGCTAACAAGTGCTGAGAGTCAAAATGACCGGAGCAATCAGGTCAAATTCTCACTAGTTTCATGTCAGTCTGCCACAAATCAAAGCAAGAGAAAACCACATGAACGAAAAGGCCCTTGAACAATCAATCTCAAAATTAAGTGGATGCATTCCAACCGTGTGTTTCCCAAATCCGCCCGCAACGAAGGTGCCGAGGCGTTCTTTGTTGGCACACGTGATCCGGAAGCAATTGCAACAGCTATTAAGCTCTACCTTGGAGGGGGCCATATCTTTGCTCTAGGTTTTACAGGTTTTCAAAAGTGACCCAAAATCGGCTAAGTTGCCAAACTTGGGCTCAATATGGCCCAACATAGGCCCAACATGGCCCCAACATGGCCCCAACTTAGGCCCAACATAGGCCCAACATGGCCCCAACTTAGGCCCAACATAGGCCCAACATAGGCCCAACATGGCTCAACATGGCTCAACACTCATCATAGGGTCATAGGCCCAACAAACTCAACATGGGCCTGACATAGGCACCGCATGGCCCAACATACCTCAACACAGGCCCAATATAGGCCCAACATTGGCGCAAGATAGGCCCAACATGGCCCAACGTGGGCCCAACACAGCCCAACATAGCGCCCATCATGAGCCCTACAAAGGCCCAACATAGAACATACATAGTTTTATTGGACCGCCGGAGCCAACACTCCGGTGCGGGCGCGAAGCGACCAGAATACTTCAAAACACTCACAGACTACCAGGTTATTGGCTTGTGGGCCTTTCCATCTTTTCAAAATATCAACAGAGCGTCACTGGATGGCGGTGGATGGCCTGTCAACTTTCAACTGGCTGCTGATCAAGCGCACAACTTTGCTACGAATCATGGCGAGCCATCGCTTGGCCGTGATTCGAATCTTCAGAAAGGTTGGGGTTCTTTGAGGTAATTGGGGATTTAATGGGATTTTCATGGCGATTTAAGGGGACCAAGTATGGGTGATGGGTGTGTCTTAAAATGGTTTATGCCCCATTATACCCCAAGTTGTGGCTATGAAAAAATGAATGAAATTTTCTGATTAACCGTTGGATGGAATGGAGTTTTCCCCATCGTTTTCAGACACACCCATAATGAACTTGCAGGATGGGTTCAACAACTCAAGCATACTGCTTGAAAATGGATCAAATGGGCAAGTGTGGCCGACTTGGACACCATGGGCACTGACTGGACGCAAGGAACGACTCTCACCTGTGTCTGATCATCCGGTTCCCTCCACCTGCGATCTCCAACGAACCCATGCCACACAGGAAGCATACAGATTTTGACTGAACCTGTCGTGGGATTGTCGGACCTTTTTGTCACCAAGATCGCAGGTTTGTCCGTATCATCAATACTATCTCTGGTGCAAGCACAAGGGCTCGAATCAAGTTTCTTTCCCATGAAAACGGATACAGATTTTGGCGCTGTATCCAAGCAACCAACAGGCTCGCAATCCAATGACTGACCATGGATCTGAAATTTCAACTTGGGAGAAGGTCACTCAAGGTGACCGGATTTCAAATGTGACTATATTGTACTGTCTTGCACACACACATGTTGTCTCAAGCAAAAAGACTTGCTATGCAAGTCCGCAAAGGAGACACAACACAGACTTAAGAAAAGAGGTGTCTCAAATACCAAGCAGCCAAATCAGCAAACTTTCAAAGCATTCAAGAGATGTTGAACAAAGCCTTGAGATTGGATTTGAAGCTGCACGATGTAGTATGGAAACTGCGATATGCATCTTGAAAATTTGCTCCTGAAACTAGGTAAGTCATTTCAATCTGTATGGTACCGACTCAACTGCTGAGGCATCATGGCGGCTCACAGCTGGAAAACCTGCAACAGACGGTCATCGGGAATTCTAAAGTGCAAGGCAAGTTACAATAGGTAAACGAGAGCCCTGCAAAAATGATCCCAAAGAGCAGAGCTGGTTGTTCAATGGTGGGGCCACGACACTCGAATGGTATCATTTTCTGACACAAGTGACAAAGATTTGGGGCTTTAGGTAGCCGACATAGGTCAGAACTCGTCTCAAGGCCAAACCCGAGAATGATTCGATAGCCAACTGCCAGCAAGCCACATCACTCGGAAACATTTCCAGCTGCAAGTTCTGTTTGATCAAGCACCTGCTGCTGAAGTCAAATCACCCTGTCTGAGGTGACACAAGTTGTGGTGCAAAGTTGCGATGAACGCGTCACAAAAGTATGTACTACATAATGTATATTATATATATTATACATATATTATACATATATTTGCTCAATTTCGAGTTCACTGTCACACTTGCGCAAAAGAGCTATGCATTTCATGAATCCATCTGCTTCCGCTAGAAGACAGGACAAATGTGCCTTCCCCGCAAGACAATGCAAGGTACATCTTGGCCCGATCATGAAGGACCTCGGCCAAAATGTGCAGCTCAAAACGAAAAAAGCCTTGGAGGTGTGAGCCCGGGCTGACATCTATCAAAAGTCTGGCATTGGAACTGCCAGAATTGCTGATGATTTAATGTAAGGTAGATTTGTTTTAAGAAAATAACATGGCATTGCCTAATTGGGAAATTCCGCTTCAGAATGTGCCAATTACAATTTTCTTTGCTTTTGTACTTCCAAGTGTCCTTGTTTAAACTCTTTGAACCTAGATGTGACATCAGTTGAAGGTCGGCATTGCCCTTGCAGAGGGATTCCGAATCATAAGAAGCTAAGAGAATAAGAACTGAAATGATTACTCAAGCCTTTTGAGAGTAGCAGGCTGGATTCCCCAATGCATAACACTATATAACACTACTTACACAATTGCATCATGATGGCAAATCTGAACCCACCAATAGAAAGAAAACATGCACACAAAAGACTCCGGCACTGCTGGCATCGATCCCTCACCTGCTCCTGCTGAGATTCCAACAAGGTGTCTTCACCCCCATGGTGAACATCCATCACAGTGCAAGGTACATCTTTGCCCGATCGTAAAGAACCTGAGAAACGAGACCCACACGATTGGCACCACTGATACTTGATACAATTTAGATCAATCTAGTAATTGAATGTATTTAATTGATATTGAGAGATATTGATAGATCTTGACAGATATTGATAGTGATATTTTTTGGATGGGAGATCAAACAAAATTGCAGAATNTGAGAGATATTGATAGATCTTGACAGATATTGATAGTGATATTTTTTGGATGGGAGATCAAACAAAATTGCAGAATCTGTACCGCTTGGGCATGACTTTCGCCTTCAAAACCAGGACAAACAAAAATCTCAGCCTCCGACGAGCACCAATGCTCCGCCAACACTTCGCACAACATTGGCCAAAAATCCCTTGTAGAGACCCCTCATCAGTCCTGAGCTCCGACCCAAACTCGAACATATTTCTGAGAGGGCTTGAAGTCATTCCAAAGAAATAACACCCACAGCTCGCTAGAATCCGCTAGAATCCGCTAGATTCCGCTAGAATCCGCTAGAATCCGCTAGAATCCGCTAGAATCCGCTAGAGTTGCAAGAGCTGGCA
>BGPT01002316.1:16926-38003 GCA_003297045.1 Symbiodinium sp. clade C Y103 | reverse complement strand
CAGGCAAGCAAAAGATTCTGAGTGGCTGACCCTCCTCAGCGGCAATCTTCTTGAAACAGTCCACGGTGCCTTTGTAGATGTGTTCTTCCACTGGCTTCTCTGACTGCATCTGCAGTCGTCTTCGCACCGTGTCGAACGGATATGTGGCACCTGCTCCGATGGTAATGGCGGTCTGGGCTGCTCCGAAAGTGCTCAGGGCTCCCAGGAAACCCGGGTCCTTCTTCCAAGGATTCAAGCCTGTGATGGTGTCGAAAGTGCCCAACTGCAGGCCGCGGTATCCAATGATGCCGCAGACTGACACACCGAAACCCGTGTACAGAGCAAGGAATCCACCTGGCCCCTTGGCAGTCTTCATGATGCAGTCACCCAATCCACTGAATGTAGCCTTTCCAGAACCCACGTCCGAAGCCAAGCGCGTCCGGGCATAGTCCAATGGGTACACAATCGTCATGCTTGCTGCTGCTGCCAAACCGCCAGACACCAAGTTGGCACCAAAGAACTTCCAAAATTCGGTCTTGGGGTTGTATTTTGGGAACATCTTCTTGAAGGTGTCCTTGAAAGCGAGGTTGAAGGCCTGGGTGGGGAAGTAGCGAAGGCAGTTTGTGAAGTTGCCATCCCAAAAGCGGTACAGACCCTGTTCCTTCAGGATTCTCTGGGCGCAATCAACCATACCCGTGTAACGGGGTACTTCTCCACTGCGGATCTTTGGATTTGCATCCTGAGTCTGCACCACCAATTTCACTCGCTCAATGGGTGCTGTCAGTGTCTTTGAAACAGCACCGGACACTCCACCCAACAGGAAGTCCACCATGAAAGCCTGCAAATTGCTGTCCTTTGCCATNTCGCTCAATGGGTGCTGTCAGTGTCTTTGAAACAGCACCGGACACTCCACCCAACAGGAAGTCCACCATGAAAGCCTGCAAATTGCTGTCCTTTGCCATTGTGCCCAACAAAATTGGGAACAAACAAGGGAAGACACAGCTTGAGCTGAGTTCCGCTGTTTTCAGGCCTGCATGTTTTGTTCATGGAAGACCGAAACCTCACAATAGGGTGCCAAAAAATGATGCAAGCTGCTCAAAGTGCAAGACTGCATGACTTTCAACCACCACCCTAGATTCCTAGATCAGCTTTAAATAGTGGCAAGTGTGCATGTCTCTGAAACATAGATCCAAATCTCCACAACTCAAGAATCTGCCTTGTTGATCCTTGTTGTATTTTGTTCCCATTTGCCCGAGGAAATTCAACTCCACCCGTCTGGTGGAGGTTTCATGACTGCACTTTCGTCATTCAACGAAATGTCTGAACTACTGTCTCTGTACGAAGGCCACACCTTCGAAAAAGAGGAAGACTTTGAGCGGAAAAGAAACTGCAGAGGCTCAAAGCCTGAAAGTCCATGAAAGTCCCAGATCTTTTCTGAGCTGAACGATTCAATGAACGATATATGGCTAGCCATATGACTGTAGGAATCCGGATTCCAGGCAGTCTTCTCTTCAAACTGCCGTTGGCGGAAACCGTGCAAAGCGGTCAGGTTCTCAAAGGCCTGTCCTGGCACGGGAGAACCCATCAGTGATGAGAAATGATGAGAAATTACGAGAAATGTGTATTCCCGGCTGTGTCTCCAGATCTTTCAAAAAAAATCGTGTCCAGCCACAGGCCTCTTGAAACAATCGAGGCTGAAGATAATGGTCGTGCATCGCGAACAGCAGAGTTCAGGCTAAACTGTCTAAATGGTCCAACCTCTCTGACCTCGGCCATCGGCATTTCCTAATGCAGCCCTCATATCTTTAACTGCTCTGGCATGTTTTGCCAAAGACTGGATCCAACAGTTGAATATGAAATACATCAGGAGAAATAGATATAACAGTTTCAGAGCACATGCGCAGAATGGAAAATGTTCATTTCACAATTCTCACACGGCATCGAAGCAAAGTAGTCTACACTCTTCACTTCAAAGCCGTCTCAATTTAATCAGGATCAATTGAATAAAAGCTGTCTGGCTGCGGCCAATGTGACAAACGCTGACCAAGGCACGCTGCTGTCGCTGCTGCTTGCAAATATCTGTGGTGTTCAATTTGCAAAACAAAGGCATCGGTCAAGGCGACCGCTGTAAAGTCAGAGGTGTACCTCACAATGGAACTTGGTGGAGAGTTGGAGCAGCTCTACGAAACCTGATCATTATGACAAGGTGTATCGGCTGTGTAGCGGTGATGGCAACAAAATCATCAGAATCTAAAAAGTTTTCCCGCAAGACGCTGTTCTGCTTGGGCACTTCGCCGAAGCCCCTTTGGTTGGCATCAGCAGGCCTACTCCGAGGCAAGCCCATGGACCAAGGGTGCTCTCGCAGTTGTCTGCTCCACTGGTGAGGTGAAAAGCACCTGTCCGGAGAAACAAAAAAGAACTTATTTTAAATTGTCCATCTCTGAAATTCTAAGATCCTGTCATTGCCTGTCATGCTCCTAAATTTCAATGAGTCACTGTGCTGCACGTCTCCACTGCCTTGTTTGCTATACGTTGTTGTTCATTCCAAAGATGTTTTTCTTGTTGCTGCTGTTGCTGTTGGATGCATTCCCCGTTCAAAGAAAATCTAGTCAAGTCTTGCGCACCTTGCAGAACCAGAGTCACTTTCGTTGTCTCAAAGCCGGATCGATACAGCTCGGTACGCTTCGGAATGAACCTGGCACACTGGCATGGAGCTCCCAAGCTCTAAAGACCGTTTCGGGAAGAAAAAACGGCAACACACCAAAACGTCTCTGTCACTTCGCCAAAGCAACTGTGGTCGAAGTTCTCGCAGGAGACCCATGAGTTTCCTTTTGTTCATGAGTTGATGGGAGAAGATCCGAGGCAAAGTTGCTACCTGACCAAGGCAGGCTCTGTGCAAGCGCTACCGCTAGTGTGGCCAATCGTCCACACTGAAGCTGAAAAAAACAAAGCACTTGTGCGCCAAATCAATGAACAACGTCCGAGGAATGTTACCTAAAGCGTCCTCCCACAAACCAAGAGCAGCAATTCTTTATCAAGGAGCAAGGAAGGACATCACTGCCCCTGCTTCATCCTGCTGCCAAGCGAAAGGGACTCTCTGCGATCTGCTTTCCTAACATCAATGACCACCCTTTGCTTTTGATTCCTGCACCGTCAAGGCTACACCGTCCTACAAATGGATGTGGAGTATGTTTTTCCGGGGTCCTCTCCCAGCTGCTCTTCTCGGGCTGCCATACCTTCCAATCTTGTCCGGTCCTTAAAGGATTGAGGGGTACTGAGGTCGTCTGCACCTCAAGTCAATCTAGAGCTTCTAACTCGAGGAGAACCCAGTTCAATTGCTCAAGCTGCCGTGGGAACTCCAGATACTCTATATATATGGTCTTCTACTTCAAAAGGCAATGCTCAGCAGGTTTAGAGATCCTCCTCCTGCAATCATAAAGTGTTTGAGTTCTGATGATATAAACCGTCGTTTCGAACTGCACATAGTGACATCACGCTGGTGTCGCGAAGGTTGGTTGAAAGTTCAAGATTCTATTTCTTGACACAGCCCAGGAATCGATGGCTTTGGAATAGAAATAGACTTGCATGGAGAAAGCCGAAAGTTCTGAAATGTAGCCATGACATTGCACGACCTGTGATGTCAGTGTCTAATGGTTCACCAAGCAAAGCAACTGAAGCTATGAAAACCGAGATTCAAAGAGATGCAAAGCTCCGGCTTGCTGATGCCTCCTCGGGCTGCTTCCCACATCTTCTGAAAAACCATTTCCATGCGTCTGCCTCAGATGACCCGAAATCCAATACAAGTAAAATATACCCGAAAACACACTGTAGCAAAATATAGAAAAATGTGGAAAATGCAGCAATACCTTGAAAGGTCACCCGCTTCCTGTGTGACATCAAAATGCAACAATGAATGGCAAGTCTGAACATCATGATTTCACTCCAACCAAAATTGGAGACGGAAACTCAGCTGATTCATGCCTTCTATGAGTTGAACACGACCAGTCGACAAGTGATGAACTTATTTCAGCTCCAGAGGCAGTATTGTGTCAAAGATGTTGTGGAGAGTGACAATGCCTTGGGAGACATGCGACGGGTCACTTTGGAATCTTACAATCCTGCCGAAACGCGGCTGTGAAAAGAAAGGACTGAGACAGCTGAATATTATGGCTGAATTTCAGTGATTGTGAAGGCATTTTTTTCTCGCAGGCAAGAGGCCTATGTGACGAGCCTCCGGTCCCTCGCCGTCTGCAACCACCGCCAGGTGTGGTTGACGTTTAAACCTGAACAGCACTGAACAGCGTGAATGATTGGTGATGCATGCAGTGGGGGATACTTTGGGATACTTTTGGTATCATTTGCTGCGTGACATGGTGTCTACCGAATGCTACTCATCCAGTCATCAATCAAAATCTGCGGAAATGACACAAACGAACACAACTGAAAGGGGAATTGCTGAGCCCTTTGCCCGAAGACCAGTCATTGAAGCGACACAATGGTGCCAAACTGTTTCCAGCAGGGCAGTCTAAGTTCAGCGCTCAGCGAGCAAAGCCATTAGCGTCGTGTCTTTGCCACAAACGAAGACTTGCCTCAGGACTGGCTAGACGTGCCATCCGCATGACCATCCTCGAGTATATTGAAAGGTACGTCCCACTTGCCTTTTTAACGAAATAGTTTCCACTGAAGAATACAGAAGATCCAAAGTTGACCAAACTGAACCAAAAGCCTTCGTCAACAAATCCGAAACATCAACACATGCAACCAGAAGAAAAGAACTGGAACCAGAATGCAACACAAGCAGAGCCAGTGGGACTTGAACCGCACTCGAATAAAATCAAAAACAGAACAGAAATCAAACCCGAATCGAACCAGAAGAAATCAGAATGGAACCAGAATGGAACCAAAATCGAACCGGAATCCAACCAACAGGAACCAAACTGGAACTGGGATCAAACCGAATAGTGCTAAAAAGGAACCGAAATGGCACCAGATTCAAACCAGTATGAAATCCAACCCGAAGCCAACCGGAAAACCAAAAGAAACCAGCATGGAACTGGAACCAAACCGAAATGGAGCAGAATCGGAGTCGAACCGTTACAGCACCCCAATCCAACTGGAAACAGAATCAGAACCCGACCGGAATGACACCCAAAATCGAACCGGAATAAGAACCGGAATCGAACCTGATATTCTGAATAAGAACCGGAATCAAACTAGAATCAGAACTGGAAAAAGAACCGGACCAAACCGCAATCGAACCAGAATAAGAATCCGAATCGAACCGGAATGGACTGAAGTGGAACAGGAATGAAACTGGAATAGGAACTGAAGCAGAATGGAATCGGAATGAAACCAAAATCCCACCAGAAACCAACCAGAATCAAACCAAAAGAAAGAAACCAATACTGAGCCGGAACCGAACCGAACTCATGCAAACGGAATACGAAGCGAACCGGAATGGATCCATAGTAAGATTTGCAATAGAACTGGCACAACGGGAATGAAACCGAAATACGAGCAAACCGGAGAAAGAACCGAACCGGAACAGAACGAAAAAAGGAACCGAACGGAATGGAACCAAAACACCAACAGGAATGGAATAACAATCCATTGGAAGAATCCAACCGAAAGAAGAGCGATATTGAGAACCAGAACCGAGCAGGAATGGAGCCGGAATAGGAACCGGACCAGAATGGAACCAGAACAAGACCCGAATGGGAATAGGACAGCGGAATGGAGGATAGAAACCGCACAGGAATGAAACCGGAATGAGAACCAAAACGGAATGGAATAAGAACCAACGGAAAAAAGAACCAGAATGGAAGCAGAGTCAGACTGAAATGGTTTTACGTCCCTTATCATTCACTTGCATGGAACCAGAACTGGACTAGAATGGAGAAAGGTAGGGATTTGGAGAGAAGTCGCATATCCTGGAATAGGCCAAACATTCCATGCAAGCAATTGTGACATGTCTACATCTATGTGTGATATTCAATTATATATTTAATCATAGTGTATTATTCTGAAAGAATCCAATCCGATCTGGGGAACTGAGTGCACTGGCCTGTCACGACCAGCTTGTTTCAGTGCTTCCAGCAACTCCCCCACTGTAGCCTTACGCAGGTCACGGGACCGACCCAAGGCACCAGAATGAAGCTAAAGGATACTATGGATACTTGGACATCATGTTGCACTGTATAAAGTCGGACTGTCAAACCGTGAGCTCAAAATGTTTCAGAGACATCGAAGTAAAGCAGGTCTTAAAATCGGACAGCAACGGTGAGCAACAAGTGTTCCTTCAACTAGACTCGTTTACAATTCTCGCAGGACTTTGAAGTCAATGATTTTGGAGGCCAGAACTTCCAAATTTTGTCAGGTGATGGGACATAGCAGGTGTTTGCGGTGGCAGCGCCAACTTGATGGAAAGCAACCCCCCAAGGCAATGCAAACTTGATAAACTTGGCATTGTACAACCGATATGGTCACGCGGCCATGCTCCAAAATGTCAGGAACTGGGGCATCGGCAGATCGTCCTCGCACCTCTTCAAGGTGGTCATACTCCTTAGCACATGCGCACAATCGTTCGAATATGTTTGGTGGGTGTTTCAACAGTGGTCCGGATAACCAAGTGATGGCACGGCATGACTCTATTTTACAAGATTGGGTCAAACATTATTAGTACTGGTATGTTCTGTCAAACCTCTCTGGTACGTGGGCCAATTCAAAGTCCTGCCATGTCTGCCAAATGGTCTTCACTCCTCAAACATTTTCAAACAGTTCCCGATTTCATGCCCAGTTTCTGGCTCGCGGAGGGAAAGCAAATCTTTGCAGTGCAGCAAGCCAACCACCTGGAAAACGATGTTTTTGTTGGCGTCGGATGTTCTGCTCATTGCTCATGGTGCCGAAATTTCCCCCCAGTGTCTCAAATGTTCCCCAAAGTTTTCCAATTCCCACTAAGAGTCTGCTGAGAATCGGCTGTGTAACCTCCCATGGTGCCTGTCTCGTGGTCGGCTCCACAACCGGGAATCGGCTGAACCCTTGCTGCACCACCTGTGCGATGAAAGCGTAGTCGAGAATATCCTGCAGAACTTCAAGCTGAAACATGGTGCCTGTGAAGCTCTCCACTCTCATCTTTCCAGTGAGTTGGGGAAAATACTTTGACTTTAAAGTGGTGTTTTCTGCGACAAAGAATCCTAAAATCCCTTGATCATAAGGAAGCTTTAAGCCGGCACTATGAGTTTGTAGGACACGTAGGACACTAGGCATTTCGTTGCACCCACGTCTTATCTCCTTTGGGCTCAGAGTGCACGCAGTCTCAAGCTTCACCATGACCTCCGACACAGTCTTCTGAGCCATGCCCAATGCTCCTGTGCCGCTGCAAAGATTTCAAAGGGTCCACCACAAAATACGTTTGTCACAAACCAAATATTGAAACACCAAGTCTGACCAAATGTTGCTACACAGACCACCTAGTTCAGTGCAACAAGTATCTAAGTAGCGAACATATCTTAAGTTGATCCACCTTGGCAAGAAAAGGGTCAGGTCCAGAGAACCATAAGTGGACCATAAGTCTAGAGAATATGCAGCTTGTTGCTGGACTTTGGTGGACTGTCGTCAGACTGTCGTCCTTTCAAGTCTTTCAAACGGAAAGTATTCTCTGGCAGCTTCCCCACAAACTTTGGTCTGCGCCTATCAGCATTTCCGCTTGCCCCTCTGCTAGCATTCCAGGAGCTGCAGACTTCTGGTATTCCACCAGAGCTTGCAACTGGGAACGATCCAACAAGTTCTCCTCCGAAAGTGGATGGGGAGAGGGCCTGGGGGATGCTAAACGAGCCTCCAAGCAATCCAAATCTCTGGAGAATCTTCGCTCATGCCGTCTATGACTCACTTTACTGAGAAGCTCTGCACTGTTGTGGCCAGTTGTGGCCTCAAGTTCCAAACCCATCCCCAGGATTCCCCAGGTCTCCCGCTGCGGAAAGAGACGATCCAAAACCATCGCGTACCTAATCACTTCAGAGCACCACGAGATCGATACTGACAGCTGTGTGACTTCAAACTTGTCGGAGTGGCCTGTCTTGAATACTGCAGGAGTATGAAAAAGACATGGAAAAAAAACAGAAAAGATGATTCAACGTGCTGATGAGAGAGAAAGACAGACGAAAGGCATCTCAAAAAGCAAATCTGAAAGGGCCTTGACAAAAAAAAACAATGGTATGAATCAAGCCAGTCAGTGGTATTTCTTGCAGCTCGAGAACGGCTTTGTAATGGGATAGAACAGGATCACGGCCAGGCGGATGATAGGAGAACCAGCAGCCCCCAGGAAAAGTCCATGCCGTGTGCAGACAGATTGAGGCACCTCGACTGCAAGCACTGTATAGATGGTATCAAAAAAAACGTGAATTCATGTTGTTTCCTCAGGCTTTGGAAGTCGGACCTGACAAATCAAAGCCACTTGGTTCACTTGATAATCTTAAACTTGTTTCAACGGTCTGAGGCCGTGTGGGTACATAAATGCAATCACGCTGGCAGATTGTGCAATGCCAACCCACCAAGGGCAGCACAATCTCGCAGAGAATCACAATGATTGCCGTGGTCAACAGGAAACCGATCAAACCGCCTCGGGGTCAGCCGGCTATGCCACCTGAAAAAACTGACTAGCACTCGACGATGAAAAACGCCCCGAACACGACGAACTCTTGCGTGTGTCATTCTGTGCCAACAAGTTGAGCAAGTTCGCTCCAAAATCTGTTCAGAAGAGAGCAATGGCAACCTCCACACCACACCAAAAACAACTGTGTGCCAACTTGCCAGATTTCTTTACTTTCACGTGGTTCACGAGTTTTATCGCTGGAGGTCTGCGAGCGAGATCGGATTGAGGAACAACAGTGGCTATGAAACTGCACAATTGTTCAGGGCAATGTGGACTATGGACGTCTTAGTGAAGAGGATCTGAACTGAACTGAAAGTTTTCTTAGCACCAATTCAACTGCGCCAAGCCGCCAGCATAATCTGCAAGCCTCGCGATTGGGCTGTCCATGGTTTGGTAAAGAATGATGAAAACACTCTGAGAATAGACTCAATGTCTATCAATGAGCAAGAGGCAAATATGCAAGAAACCATGATATCCAGTGCATGGGATCATGTTTTTCATATAGTGTGTGCTTGGCATACCCAGTTTGGAGCTAAGAAGCAGCTGTGCCATAGCAGCATTCACTGCTGTGTTTCCGAGGAGAATAGTGCAAAGCAATAAGTTGCCCTTTTGTCGGAGCGGCAGAATCTTTCCTGGCAGAAGGGGTTGTTGCAAAAAAAACTGAAGAACTGTCAAATCCAATTTGTTTAAAATTGAATCTGTTTGCTTTAGCCTAAAACTTGGTTTGCCAGGCGACGTCTTTCAATTTGTGCCTTGAGATCCCATCTGATTCACTCTGGCATTATCAAAGGATAGATTTCCTATTATTTCCTCATTGCTGATAGCCTATGGATATTACATTGTACATGGTTTGCATGATATCAAGAACAACATATGCTACCACCTTGTTCTTGACGAAAAATCCCACAAACATAAACACCCAAACAGGCACATTTTGCTACCTGGCATTATCATTTTTTAAATTTGGCCAAGTTTCGTGCATACCTGGCAGAATCCATGGCTGCCTCGTCCTGGCAATGCATTTTGGCACAATTGTCATCAATTGGTACCATCAACCGGCTCATCTGGTCCTTGTTGGGCACATCTATCAGGACTTGCAATTGGGCCGTGTCAAGAGACATGAGCCCAATGTTCAAGCCTCAACAAAAAGGTCAAGCGATCTGGCAATCAATATGTCACAAGAGATGTCCTGTTTCATGTGGGCCAGCGCATTTTCAAGTGTCCAAATGTGCAAAGCACATGTCATTGAGTGATGTTGGTACAATTTTTATCTGGACCATTGGGGCCCAGTGGGTTCAAAATTATGCGGTTGAAACCAAAATAGACCCAGGGAAATGTACATCTGCTCGGCGTTTTGTTCATTGACATTCAAGTGTTCGACATCGTGGGGAATGAGCAAACTACATTGAACGTTTTGGAATTGCACTTGGAAGGTTGGAAAAAAAAAATGTTATTTTGCACTAATAACCCGCCTGTAAAAGTCTGCGACAAAAAGGTGAGGACAGCGATGCTGATGACGGTGAGTGCCAATTTGAGATTTTGGGTATCGGCACCAGCATCAGGCGGATCAGCGGCATTGTCCATCGAAAATTGTTTTGTTGCTGACCTAATGAAATTGAAAGCGAGTGGCATGAAACATGGAATGACACAAAGAAAAGGTACAGTGCAAAAATTTGGAGACAAATGCATGTGGTGTTTGGCCTGCTCATACGTCTTTAAAAACAGTAGTGTCCCAAGTGAACTCCGCATTTGGATGGAAATGTAGGTCCAAATTAAATTGCATGATTCCACACTTATACTTATACATACATATGGGTGTGGACTACAGTCCAGTTTTCAAGTCCACCGCCTCTTCTGGGCGAGCCAAACAGCTTGGACACTTGCCAACTGTTTGATCCAAGACTTTATCTCGAGGTGGAAACCGGTGCCGCTTCATCAAATCCAACCAAACTGAATTTGTTACACAAATGCGAGAAACAAACAAAACCAATGTAAACGTCAAGTTCAAATTTTGTTTTCAGCAATTTGACCCTGCACCAAACCATGTCAAGATTCGTAGTTGTCCTCGTTTTGGGGTGGAAACATTGTCGACGTGACACCAATGAAAATTCGTGTTGTGGAATCAAATCGAATTAGGAAAAAGCGTTTGCAACACGTGCATGCGAAGATCCAAAACCAACATCCCAACAAAATGCATACCCAACAAAATGCATTTTTTGTTGATGTTGAACATGTTTCGGCAATTTTTGAAGCATATTTGTTTGCATTAAATCTATGGGGTACGGAAACCGCAACTGAACCAAAAATATTCCATTACCAACTGCAAACTGATCGGCACAACTGCTACGCGCTGTTTCTTGATCCGGGGCCTGCACAACATCCACACATTTGCGTGCTGTGTCCATGTGAATGTTTCACATGAAAGTGCAACTGCCCCTACACTTCTCGATTTGTACTGTGTCACCCTTGCAGTGGCCATGCTAGTATCATCACTGGTCTGAGTACTGCTCACAAACTTTTCCACTCCTCCTGGGATCGTTGGGCTCAAGCTGCTATGATCCACCACCGCTCAAACCAGAAATCTTCCACCGCCACTGCAATTCCAGACATGGTACCTTGCAATCTCTAATTTTGATCTCAATCTTCAAATGCCATCTGCCTCAATTGGTCGGCATAAATCTGCCAGCGCTCTGCAATGGCTGGCAAATTGCCACGGACAGAGTTGGCCATTCGTTCCACTTTGTCTCCAAGCCTTGCAAAGATATTCACACGCACATCATGAGGAACAGGCTGAGCTGCCTGTGCATCAAGCATTTCCATGATGATATTCTGACACTCAACAGCATGGGGGTAGTCGTGGCGCCTCAAACATTCATTGAGTTCGTTGCGGAATGTTTCGATTACCTGGGTGTAGTTGGATACTGGTTCAGCCAACTCAACATCTGATGTTCAAGCTTCACTCTCAGGATCCTCTTGTCCAGGCATGTCTGTATCATCGCCACGTGCGACTCCTTGATGCTGCTGTCGCACCACTTGCATGCACCTGTCCTGGCAGCCATCATATTGCCTCTTTCCAAAGTAAACATGTGTTGGCGTTGGTCAGGAGTGAGGTCTCGAAATGGAGTAGAACCTCCCAGTTGGACCAACCCGTAATGTAGCTGATCCTGCATATCTGAAAGCGTCTCCATTTCTCCCTGTAATTCGTTGTGTGCTTCTCGAACCCTTCTGAAGTTTCCTTGAGTGGCATTCATTTCATTCTGCGCGGCTTGAACTTCTCCTTGCATCACTCCTAGATGGTACTGTAGTGCTTCCACATCCCTTCCAATGCCTTCAAATGCTCCTTCAAGCACTGCAATGTCTGTACAATTTTGTTCATAAGATTGGAAAGCGTCTCGTGCCATTCTGTATGTTCTCCAGAGAAAGAAAAGCAAACCACCAAGCATCATGAAAATGAGTCCAAGCGCAACATAGGAAATCGAATCTCCTCCTTGCTTTGATACATTGGGCTCCACAAAGCATTCCATTCCAGCATTGGAAAACATGCCGTCATCCAAGATTCAACAGGACTCGCAGCCACTCGAATTGATGACTCAAGGCCCATCAGAACAAGCACCCGCGCGATTTGATTCGCCAACTTTGTCATGTTGCGCCCACCTCCATGTCGTTCACACTGAGCATGATACTCTGGTTCACCAACTACTGCAAAGTCCTTGCTTGAGGCCATGTTTAATTCATGGAGCAACAGTCTGACCCTTTGGACACCTAATGCCTTCGTGCCAATGCCACTCAAGTTCCAAACTGTTGGGATCTGAATCAACTGCACAATTCCCTGTCGAACTGCATCCTGAATCCACAACAGTTTTCCTGAGAGGTGTTTGATCTTTCCTGTTCCTTGTCTCAGCGCTAACTGCCTGCCTGACGAAGAGTCAGTGAACATCACATGTTTCACCTCACCGCCACAAATGAACTGAACACACCTTTTGAGAAAAATACCATCACTCAAGGTGCTGATCATGGCATGCAGCTCGCTTTCGCAACTGGACAAGGAAACCACACGCTGTGTACGGGAACTGGCAAAAAGGAAATACCCGTTCAAAAGATGCACCCCACAACTCGTTGACCTTCTGTGGCTTTGGTTGGAACTCCAATCGCTATCACTAAAGCTCTCCAGCAGCCAAAAGACATCCGTTGAGTGCCAACGTCCTTGACCACCAACTGGCAATTCCAAAAAAACACAGAAGTCTGGCGTGGATTTCAAGTAACCTACCAACTTCTTCACCCTCTGTAAAGCTGTGTAAATAGGTTTGGTCACAGCACTGCTCAACTCCTTCACTGTAAAAAGGAAGTCAGGTTGATCACGCGCCAGATACAAGCATGCGCCCACGATTGAACGATAATTGAAGGCATGGGGGGGCAAAGCATTTGACCTGTCCTCCACTTGAATTCCAGAGTCACATGGAATGGCCTGTGCCCTTGCAGATCCAAAGCTGGTTTCAAACATCTCGATGACACGCTCAGCACTTGTGCCTGGTAAAAGCGCCAAGCCACCTTCCAACCTCTTGATCTTCCTCTTCAGAAAGCTGATCTCACTGCCAACTTCTCCAAGCTCTGAATGACTGATTTTGTAGGTGTTGGCAAACTTTGGAAGAAAAACCTGTTTCCAATACACACACTCACCGCAGAACAAGATGTCGTCGACATGCACCATGATGCAACAGTGTGCATTCTTGGCCAAACACGGTTGCTCAGCACACCACTCAAATGACATCTCCTTGGACAGAAAGTCCCTGAGGTGCCAATACCAACTTTTGGCTCCTAGGCGTTGTCCTGGTAGATTCTTGTGGACTGTGAAAGTCCTTCCAAGCAAAGTCACAAGCATTGGAGATGGTTGATCTACCATGAGGAACGCATCCTTCACATCAACTGTACCCAAGCATGTTGCATCAAGTGATCCACTGCTGCTGCTTGGAACATCTGCAAGCTTCTGGAGGAAAAGCATAGGAAGCACATTGAGAATGTGTGTGCTTGTTGCTGTATCAGATCTTTTCTCCCAGAATGCAACAGAAAACAAAGCAGGTTCATCACCAAGCAATGAAAATCCCATGAGAACTGGATCTTTTTCTGAGTCTGTGATCACTGTCAAAAGATCTCGTGGTCCTTCGTAGCCATAGATTTCAGCACCTAAGTCCACCAAAGAGTCCAAAGCCTCGCACAGTTCCAGTACATACCACTCACCATGGTCACGTAAACGTGTCGTTCGAAACAAATTACCTTGCATCTGTGGCCTATGAAGAGTGGGGTCCTGAAAATGGTCAGAATGATGACGTCCAACACCACAATGATTTGAATCTAGGTGCCACCCAAGTCTGCTGTGACATCAGCACGCACTGCTCGAACTGAAAGCTTTGGTTGATGACACTGCGCTGAATCATCACTGGAATTGATAACACGTACCCAACCTTTCACAGTGATACTCATATTTTGAAGTTCAATGGGTACCTTCACTCCAGCCTCATGAGTCAAAACTTGCTCACGTGAATCCATGCTCCATCCTGCTTGTAACAGTCTTCCATAGCAAAGTATTGGCTGATGAACATGAAGTGAAATCGCCACTCGTTCTTTCAACACAATCATCTTTCCAGTTTCGTCTAAGAGCCTCACTTCCACGTCTCTCATGGTTTGGATCGGTATCACCTTTCCTTGGGCGCCGTGGAGTTTTGAAGAAAGCTCACCTGGATCAGTACCACACTCTGCATATTCAATTGGAAAAACAGCTGCATCTGCACCTGAGTCCAACAAAATGTTGCACATGTTTCCAGCATCGTCAGGAATTTCACTGATGATTGTTCGAACTGCACAATTGTGAATCGGTTCAACATCGTCCCCAATGAAAAAATGCATAGTTCTCACAGATCCAGCACTTGACTTGGGGCTTGACTTGGGACTGTCACGTAGGTCGCAAGCAAATTGTCCTTGACCCTCATCGATTGAGATGCAAATGCGTGAAACTTTGTATTGTGTAGATGGCTGAACATGCTGTTGCTGCTGTTGTGGAGGTCCATGTTGGGCTCCTTGGTTCACACCTGCAGGTTGTTGAGAAACACTCGTAACATTGGTCCATCCCGATTGGCTTGAACCATCTACAGATGAAGCAGCCTGTACGTTTCGAACAGCACTCCAGCAATCTTTTGCAAAATGGCCCGCTTTGTTGCAAATATAGCAAACTTTGTCGTTCTTGTTTCCTTTGCCTTTGCCCTGGAACTGAGACTTCCCCTTTCCGGAATTGTTGCCCTTTTCATAGTTCCCTTTGCTCTTGCCTTTGTCCTTGTTCTTCTGCTTTGACTTACCTTTTCCAGCACCCTTGTCTGACTTTCCTTTCCCTTTATCATTACCTTCACCTTTTCCTTGGATTCTGTCCACCTCCATGAGCTTTGTCTCATTGCCAGCATCATCTGTTGTAGCTACCAGATTCGACCATTTTTGATGAGCTCTATCCCATCTAAGGATCTCCTCACGCACGTCACTGTATTTCGAAGTGTCACTCAAAGTCAGTGAAAGATGCGTCTTCAACGCACCTGACAAACATCGAAGCAAAATTGCGGATTTCAGCTCATCACCTAGGGTCGTACCAGCTCGCCTCGTCTCCTCGTAGGCATCTTCAAGCCTCAGGAGTTGCGCCTGTAGAGGCTTTGACATAGCAAAGGCTGGCCAAGCTGTCACAGTGGCCAAAAGTGAGAGGCCTCTTGCTTGAGTAGTTGGTCTCATTGACAAGACCAACTGTCTCAGGGCTTCATACCCGTTTCCTGCTGGTGCCGCCCGCACTATAGACAAAGCACGGTTCTTCACCAAACCTGCAAGCATACAGCTTAGCTGAACGCTCTCACATCCAATGGTCCAGATTCAATGCCCACAGCCTTTGAGGGTTCTTCTGTAATTTGGCCCAGCTCCTTGCTGAACCCTTCATCAACGCAAATCAGATACTGACAAAGTTGCCAAAGCCAATCACGAAAATGTCGTTGATCCTGTTCTTGGTTCGGACAATCAAACACTGGGGGGTTGTTGACAAGTTTAGACCAATCAACCTGAGCTCTGGCTGCTGGTCCCGCAGAACTGGCAGCTGTAGAAGCTGCTTGGGCACCTGCAGATTGTGCTGCCTGTGCAGCACTGTTTGCTGCCTTGGTCGCCTCTGCTATTTGCAACAACGCTGCCTGGAAGATACCAGGATCAAAACCCTGCTGCGTCATTTTCCACTCACGCCTTTCCCAGAATCCGCAGAATGCAACGAAAGTTGACTGTAGGCACGCAAGCAAATTTGAAATCTGATACCAAACCTTGTTCAAATCTGTCGACAAGTTGCAGAAAAATCCCTTCAGGAAAACCACACCCAGCAACAATTCACACAATGACACAAGTTGCAGCTCCTGGCCAAATCCCAGAAATTGTATTGTCCCAGCAATGCAAATAGGTTCACCCAGTATGCAGACAGGTCCCAAAATCCAAGAATGTACACGTAGGATTGCTGCACTACACTAGTTTGGAGTCTCGGTCAGGAAGTCCACCAATGGCTCACAGCGCAGGTTTGTAGCTGGAGACACTGGGCAGTGCTCCGCTACCATGCAAACTGACCGGCACAACTGCTACGCGCTGTTTCTTGATCCGGGGCCTGCACGAACATCCACACATTTGTGTGCTGTGTCCATGTGAATGTTTCACATGAAAGTGCAACTGCTCCTACACTTCTCGATTTGTATTGTGTCATCCTTGCAGTGGCCATGCTAGTATCATCACTGGTCTGAGTACTGCTCACAAATTTTTCCACCAACCAAATGTAGCCGCAAATCAAGAACCAGTTGTTGAACAACTGGCACACTGAATTGTTGACATGAAAATGAAACTTTGAAAAAACCAATCACTCAATTCAACCAGTTTTGATTTGATGCGCCTCAATCAAAATAATCCAACGGTTTCTTTCCCACTTGCCAGGCGACGGTCTCTAGGTTTAACAAAGGCGCAACTCCTCATCACCGTCCTCGTCCTCCTCTTTCTCCTCGTCCTCTTCCTCTTTGTCGTGTTCTTTTCCTCCAAGGTCCAGCTCGGTCTGGGCAACACGGACCCGAACCTGATTGCAAGTTCCAGCTCAGTATGGGCACACATGGACCCGAGAAGATATACCACAAAACATATCAGATAAAAATGCCAGAAACTATGCTAGAAAGAAACCAGAAGAGATGCCACATAGAATGTCAGCAAAAATGCCAAATACAATGCCACATGATATGTCAGGCAGAATGCCAGATATAGCTTAAACATATCCAATGCCAAAATATGACAAATAGAATGCCAAATAGGATGCCAAATGAAATGTCAAAATATATGTCAGATAGAGTGCCACAACGAATGCCAGATACAATGTCAGTTACCATGTCCATGAGACTGCCGCATAGAGTAGAAAACAGTGCCCGGCACGCGCCGGGGCGGAAGGTTCGAGAATTTAAAGCCGCGTAGGAACAAGATGGCTTATAGACAAAATGAGATGCAGAAGCAATGAACTGTCAAGCATTGTGAAGTTGTGAGGCGTTTAAAAAAAAACAAATGGTGCTTAAGATGCCAATGAACTGACATGACACAGTCCATGCACAACTGACCGAATGAACCAATGAGTCAATGATGCAGCAAATCAATGGATCAATGAATTGTTTCAAGGAATCAATGAACCAATGAATCAGTGCATTAATGAATAAATGAATGCACGAATGAATGAATGAATGAATGAATGAATGAAGGAATGAAGGAATGAAGGAATGAAGGAATGAAGGAATGAAGGAATGAAGGAATGAAGGAATGAAGGACTGAAGGACTGAAGGACTGAAGGAATGAAGGAATGAAGGAATGAAGGAATGAAGGAATGAAGGAATGAAGGAATGAAGGAATGAAGGAATGAAGGAATGAAGGAATGAAGGAATGAAGGAATGAAGGAATGAAGGAATGAAGGAAGGAAGGAATGAATGAATGAATGAATGAGGCGATGAACCGATTGGTTGGTGGTGCGACTCACGGTTGTAACCGCAGTCCACGGACCTTACGTCCACCGGCAAATCTCAGGATCCACTCGGCAAACGTCATCGCGGATCCTCCCCGCCAGTTTCTGGTGGCCAGCGAGCAGAAGCTGGCAGCCAGCGGGCAAAAGCTGGCAGCCAGCGAGCAAAAGCTGGCACAACAACCGCACAGAGCCCGGACCACCTTGAAAACCAAACCTGACCACAACAAAGGGCCAGCGAGCAGAAGCTGACAGCCAGCGGGCAAAAGCTGGCACAACAACCACAAGGAGCCCACGGACACCCTGATAACCAAGCCTCACCACAACAGAGGCCCAGCAAGCAGAAGCTAGCAGCCAGCGCGCAGGAACAGAGGAGCCCAGGGGACCACCCTGACAGCGAAACCTCTCCACAAAGAGCCAGCGGGCAGAAGCTGGCAAGGCAAGAGGCCAGGGGCAGGCAGAAACCCCGCTGCGCCCAAAGCACGAAATCAATGGATCAATGAATTGTTTCAAGGAATTAATGAACCAATGAATCAGCGCATGAATGAATGAATGAATGCATGCATGAATGAATGAATAAAGGAATGAATGAATGAATGAATGAATGGCGATGAATCAAAAAACAATGAAGGCATGAGTTAGTGAGCCGACGCGTCAACGAATCAATGAAACAGCTAGTCCATGAATCAATGAATGGGTGAAGTGATGAATTCGAATGAATGAATGACTGAATGAATGAGTGAATAGTGAGTGAATGCATGAAGGAAGGAAGGAAGGAAGGAAGGAGTAAAGAATGAAGGACGGAAAAGGGAATGAAGGAATGAAGGACTGAAAAAAGGATGAAGGAAGGAAGGAACGAAGGAAGGAATGAAGGAATGAAGAAAAATGAAGGAAGGAAGGACCGAAGGAACCAAGTGATGAAGGCATGAATGAATGAGTAAGTGAATGATTGAATGACTGAATGACTGAATCACTGAATGACTGAATGAATGAATGAATGAATGAATGATTGATTGAAACAATGAATCGATGATGCAGTGAACGGGTGCTTTAGCAAATCAATGATTGAGAAAAACAAATAAATCGATGAATGGATGAATCAATGATTCAATGATTCACTGAATCATTCAATGAATGAATGAACCAATCAATCAATGAACCAACAAGCCAAGCAATGAGTGAAACAGCGAAGCGATGAAACAATGAATCAATGAATCAATGAGACAATGGCTGAATGAACTTCTAAATCGATGGATCGATGAATCAATGAGACATTGATTTAACGAATTGATTGAAGGAGTTAATGGATCAGAAGGAAGGAAGGATGATTGAATGAAACCGAAAGTGCAAGTGCCGCATAACGTGAAATCTGCACTTCGAAACTGCCCTTTTGTGGTCAAGACACGCTAAAGCACAGCGCATGCCAGTTCCACGTGCCAAAAAGATTTGATTCAGCAGACCCGGCCCACTGCAAGCATGTCGCGCAACTTTGCAAACTGCTTTAGGATGTGTGTGAAAACAAAACATCAAGAACAGTCCAGATCACGCCGACATTGATTTTGAAGTTTTTCACGCCTTGAGCCTTGGTGGCTTTCCGCAGAGTGGGCTTGGGGTGGCGACCTTGGCCAGTTCCAATGGCCTTGTTGCCCACCGTGACCATTAGGTATCACCACCAACAATTCGATGGAGTGGTGGAGGCCTTTAGACATGGACAGCGTTGTGTCATGACTGATGAGCCCAACGCTTATGTAAATGCCCTGATGCGAAGGACTGATGCGGACAGGGATGACTTCAATGTTGGTGAGATCGATGTGTGTGCTGGCAGTTTTGAGAAGGACCTGGGGACCTGGCGCATGCAAAGGCGATTGTGGTCTACGAAGACGACACATTTATCTTTGAGTCTTGTGGACATTCGTGGAATGCTCAGCTGTGAATCTGGGTGGATTGGAACCATCAAGAGAAGGTCAGGGATTTGGGACCTGAAGCGACGGCACTCGGAACTTTGGTTTTGGGGAGTGGTACCTCTACTTTGCTGGCTTTTGATCAATGCACGAGCTTTTGGGAGCTCTATGCGCTTTCTGCTCGCATGTGCTTGGACTTTTACTTGGACGACCCCATCTAAGTGTATGTCCTGCTTATCTTCTTTGCCTTTGACTTCAGGTGCGATCTTTGTCCTCTTGCCCATCCTCATTGTGAACACGATCAAGGCCATGATCAGCAGACGACGACTTCAGCTGAAGAGCCACTTGAGCCAGTGCCAAAGCCCCATATAGAAGACCCACAAGATAGAAACCCAGCAGGGTGGAACTCCTATGTGAAGCTGAAGGGGTGTACTGTACCTTCCTCTGCATGTACACCAAGACTGTGGCTGTGGATGCGCAGCAAGCTTCAGACCTCTTGGGTAGGATCATGGATCTATCCAGAGCAGCTGCTCAGACTGCCAGCACGATGCTGGCAGCTTTCAAGTCAGATGTTTTTTTTGCTCGAAATTAGCGTACTCTGGCACAAGGCCTGTGTTACTAGACAAGTAAAGGAAACAAGGACAACAAAAATGAAATAGCAAGCCGCCATAAGGCCTCTCAGATAGCCAAAAGTGAGGGTGAGGAGATCATCTTGGGCTGAAAAGCTCGGTGAGTGGATTCTCCCTTACTTCAAGTAATACAAAATGCCTTAGTTAGAGTTCTAGTTAAACTAGTTGTAACTAGTTGAGCAATAGTTACAACTAGTTACAACTAACTATTGGCAATNATAGTTTGAGTTGGAACCAACTCTGTAACTAGTTGGCAACTAATTACAACTTTTTTGCAACTAGTTCGAGAATCAGTTGCAACTAGTTACAAACTAGTTCCAGAGTTCGTTGTAACTAGTTCTCGACTAGTTGCAGAATTAGTTGTAACTAGTTGTAACCCTCCAGGCCCAGAGTTGGAGAGTTAGTTGTAACTAGTTGTAACCCTGCTTCCGGGCCCAGGGTTTGAGAGTTGGTTGTAACTAGTTGTAACCTTGGCCTCGGGCCCAGGGTTAGAGAGTTAGTTGTAACTAGTTGTAACCCTGGCCCCGGGCCCAGGATTAGAGNAGTTGGTTGTAACTAGTTGTAACCTTGGCCTCGGGCCCAGGGTTAGAGAGTTAGTTGTAACTAGTTGTAACCCTGGCCCCGGGCCCAGGATTAGAGAGTTAGTTGTAGTAGTAGTAGCAGTGGTAATAATAGTAAAATTTCCTCGCCCATTTGTTTTGTTCATAAACCAAGTCGAAATAATAGTAGTAGCAGTAGTAGTAGCAGTAGTAGCAGCAGTAGTAGTAGTAGCAGTAGTAGTAGTAGTAGTAGTAGTAATAGTAGTAGTAGTGGTGGTAGTAAAATTTCCTGGCCCATTTGTTTTGGTCATAAAACAAGTAGTAGTAATAATAGTAGTAGTA
>BGPT01002315.1:71492-86391 GCA_003297045.1 Symbiodinium sp. clade C Y103 | reverse complement strand
TTCGCTCTGCCATCCATCAGTCACAGCAACGAACCTCTCCTATAGGTTTACCATTTTTGAAACTTCCGCCACCGCCTTGTGCGGTACTACTGGTATATTTACATACTGTAACTTTATGAGTTATTATGATCAGTGATGATGACAAAGGCTGATGAATGATGATGGTGGTGACGGTGATAGGTGCGGAATGAATAAATGATCTCAACAACTAACTATGAAACGCCTTCACCCTGCAAGAGCTTTCCCTTCAATTCAAGGAAGGTCTACCTGCATATGGGAGGTTAATCCCAGTTTATGTCCTTCGAAAAATCACGGGTTTTGTTGGTTTTCCACACGGAATTGGGCAAAAATCCTCCAGCCGCCCCATGGCCACGTTGCAGGAGCTACTTCGAGTTGTCGGGGCGAATGACCGCACTGCTGTGATGCAGTTGGTGACTGCAGCCTGGCCGTTTGGAGCTATGGGCATCATGGAAGGGTAAACCATCCCAGATCGCATCCCCAATTTTACCAATTTCAAAGGGGTGGTAAACAAATTGTATGATTACCATCTAAATGTTTGGTGGTTTATTGTCACTTTACAAACCTTATTCCAAATTCAATTGGGAGCCAAGGAGCAAGGAGCTACTAAGAGTTTTCCCGACCGCATGATAGTTGTGTTATTCCTCAAACAAATCTTAACGTTTTGGATGTTGGATGATGGATGCGAGTGGCGATGAGGATGACGATGATGTATGAACAACATGGGGGGGTTGTCAAGAGGCCACCAACCAACTCCAAAATTTCAATGCTTCAACATCAAACTTCACATGAAATTGTTATTTATTGTATGGCTACGCCCAATTTTCAGACACGCCATGAGGAAACCAATTTCAACGCTTCGATTCTTCAAGCCCTATTCATTGCTGCTTGAATGCCACCATGCCCATCCATTTTTGATGGTTCAAACTCCATTTTTCCTGTTGCTTTCCCATCATTTGTGAACCAAACAAAGGGTCCACCCAAAGTGTTTCCCCTTACTTCGGCTATGGCCGGCATGTCCTACCTTAACTGAGGTGGGAGATGGTGTTGGCACCAACTTGGCTGATATCAACTTTCAGGATGCCCAGGTGCCTGGACGGTGCTTAGGATTGGGGCAACTATCCCAAAATGTCCTGATTTCAGGTGAGTGAATCATCATAACCCCAAAGGGATAGAACAATGAAATCTGTTTTTTTTTTTTTTGTTTTCCTAGAGTGAAACTCCCTGGGTGGTCCAAGGGGCGACAACAGTGCCGGTTTACTCCTTGACATTTCTTGGGGTTGCTTAGGTACGATGTGGCGTGATATTTCGTTATTTTTATTTGGTTGTGGAACGAAATTTCGATATTTGGTTTCATCAAGAATGAAGATTTGATAATTGAGGTGTGAGGTGTGAAATTGTGGCTAGAAATGAGCAATGTTGATAGGGATAGTGACGATAATGATATGTGATGATGAACATGCGAATGGAAGGGAGGGTCCACCTAATTTTTCAGACAAAATTATATATGATGAGTTCATCAGGAATTTTAGAATTTCAAGTGATTGTGCTTGTTTGCAACTTCATGGGCAAGATTAAAGGACTGCTGAAAGGCAAGCCACAATGGCGGAATGTTCAGCTCTAAGTCAGGGAGTGTTGGCCAACTAGTGCAGTTTAGGCAGATGAATAGGCTGAGGCACTATGTTTGAGCCGGAATGTGTATGATAAAACCCACACGGACCTATGAGTAGACTTTTTCTTTGGTCGAGGTAGGAGGTGATAATTGTGAGGTTGGTCTTGTTGGCAGATTCTTGTTTCGGACGCTGAGATTGAGCCACAAAAACAATGACCACGGAAGGTGGCTACTATAGGTGTCTACCCACAAATACTGGATTTGTATGGATTACATAATTTAGACTACACATTGGACACCCTTTGATTGAACATGTCTTCAAGATTACAATAGATTACTGTACAAATAATAGTATCATATATTATCCCATTGTTGGTTTGGGGCTCGTATATGAATTGGAGCAACTCCTCTAAGAGTCCGTTTCGCTGATTCCACAGCACCGGCCAACAGGGAAGGCAAGCTTATCATATCGCCATCCTGTGTATTGGGGAGGAGGCTAGGCGGGTTGGGAGACTTATGAGAATTCAACAGAAAAGGCGGATGAGTCGTGTCCAAAAATCTGGATTGGTTGAATGTGGCTGATGCGTCTATGTTATTCATCAAGAATCAGTGGGAATTTTGCCTGATGGTACTGGTACTTGTACCTGCAGCTAGGATATGATCTAGGTCTAGGTTGGATTCGGATGGTAAAGATTTGGGCCCCAATCAGTGGCCGAGTGCAACATAGGAAGCCTCAGCCAATCAGTACGTTGTGAAGTTGACTGATGGTGAAATGGGGCCTTGCTCAGCAGCGCATTTGCCATGTGGAGTTCAGATGAGATCAATCAGTTTGGACACAGACCAGTTGGATAAATAACAGCACAGTCCATTATCTTAAATGTCCTGGTTTTGTAGTCGTTTTCTGTGTGCTGTTCCTTTTTTCTTGATGCTTACTTTATAGATAAACATAAACTTGCAGAGGCAGTTGGGAAAGCCCTTCAGGCACAATGGACATCAATTTAGACGTTCCACTTTTCTGGACCATCCACAGCTTCAGGAGGAAACCTGCGCGATGCATGGGGGCCTGGTAGATGGGTGCTGCAGCACTTTGCATTGCAATTCGGGCTCACGGTTGGTGACGGAAAGAGGGACCCTGCCAGAAATTTGAACCATGTCTAATGTGGGTTCATTTGGTAGTCCATGCTGTTGATTGATAACATACTCAATTTGTCAACTTGCTCCTGAATCTTAGGCTTCGGACCTTGTTTCTGCTCAAGGGGCAGGCGCAGTTTCTCTGTGAGTCAATCCCGGGCTAGACGAATTCAGCTGATTCCTCGTGCATCCTGGTACGTAACAATCGGACCCCTCATCAAACAGGCAAAGGTTCAGTGAATTCGCATGAATTCGCTATTGAGTTTTGGCTATTCGTAAGCGCTGGTGCGACTTCGACAAGGTCAGTTTGGCCACAGCTATGCCAAAGCAGGATGCACCCCAAAGTTGACAAATGGCTGATGTTTAGAGACACATCCCACTTAGTATGTGGGTGATAAACCTACCAAAATTATATATAAATTATCATATGCCTAATGACTATGTAGCGAACCCATACACAACCACAAACAAAGTTGGGATTTAGGAATATCTTATGAGTCATAAGAGTCATAACAATGTTGATAATAATGGAATAGTGATGAAACATACTGAAAACATGTTCATTTGTTTGAATATCAATAATACATACCATATATATATATAATTATATATATATGGTATGTATTCATATAGATTTCAATAACTTACATATATTTATATATTATGTGCGCACATGTGTGTTACAATGTATATATATATTTATAGATATAGATTATGTATATATAAGCTATATATTTATATAAGTAGATAGGTATATTCCATATAGGCTTTTTTATGGTGCTATACATTCTTTAAAACCACCTTCCAAAAGACAACCATTTGCCGGCAGATCAACGGACAAGATTTCCTGGGCAACACGCCTTTACACCTGGCGGCAAGAATTGGCGACCCGGCTGATGGATTTCTTCGTGTCTCCAGGATCGGCGGGATTCACTGCTTACAATGCGCTGTTCTCATTTCTCCATATGTTCATAGTTATATCATGTTCAAGCGCCTTTCTCCATACTTGTGTATTGTGTATATATATATATACACGTATGTATACATACATTTTTAATTGCACATGTCTATATATATATAGATACTTCAAACAGGTATGAGGTGTACTTTTCCAGTTTGGCAACATCACTCCAACGCATTTGACAGCTTGTCTCTGGCTGGTCGGCACACGGCGGCTTGGTCCTCTCCCCCAGACTCCCCCAGTCCACCTGCTTGTTCCCTAAGGCCGCAGCGAGGCGATGGTTCAGGGGTGCCACGTGTGGATGTTTTTTTTTTTTTGATTGGAGGTTGTGATTAGCATCGTGGATCATGAATGACACTGAAACATGACATTTGTTTACCCCAAAAGGGATGAATCAGGTCAGAGATACAGAGATTGTTGCTGGGCACCTGCTGTGTAGCAGTCTTTCCCTTTGAGGCTTCTGAGCAGCTTTCTCCTCTGCAAGCCTTCTTGTTCTCACGCCCTTGGCTGACACGGAGATGAATTGAATCCGTTGGGAAATCAAAGGAAGACTTTCGCAAGTTTGTAAGACAGCTTTAAAGCAAGAGGGCGTTTGATCTCTGACTACCCCCAAAATAGTGGGCTTTTACTGTCCCTATTTATCACAAGTATGATGAATATTGCAAATATGAATATGATTAGTGTATGCAGTAATATTGCGGCTAGACTCCTGGAGATGGCGATGGAGAGAGAGAGAGAGAGAGAGGAAAAAAAAGGAACAATATGCAATATACAAACTGACACACACACACAGAACTGTGCCAGGCTGCCAAGACGCTGCTGGCCTTGAAGGTGGAAAGGGAGTCCCCATTGCTTGAGCATTGAAACAAAACTTACCTTCTTCGGGATTCATAGAGATTGATAGGGATATGATTGGGATTTATAGGAGTTTTTTCTTTGGAGAATAATTGGGAAATAATGGGAACGTACCCTCTGGTGTCGCTGGCAAGTGGAAATCCCAAACCATATGGAAGTTACACTGGGAAAACAATTTGATATCGTATTATGTGAATGGCGGATTTTCCAGCACGCCATGTTTGATTGCCAGAGGGTACCCAGGCTGTCACTTAACCATTGCCAGCTAAAACCTTAATCGCAACTTGAAGTCTTTAAGCATCACCCAGATGCCTCTCAAGTAGAACTTACCGAATTCGAAGTGAACAACTCGAGCCCGGCAGGCCCCAAGCTACCAAACTAATCATGCCATTTTTGCTTCTCAGAAATCCCTTCCTTTGCCATACCTGGCCACTATTTGGCCACCCCATGGGTGCATGGAGTCGCGACTGGTCCACCAGGCACATCCAGGTCTCAAGGATAAGAAAGGCCGGAGACCTGGGGTGGAGAAACCACGCCAATAGTTTGGATACGTAAGGATCTTGGTGCCAGACATGGAGTGTTTGTGAAGATGACAAGCCCAGATCACCAGCATACTCTTGTTTGGTGCTGATTCAAAGGGACCTAGGACCTTGTCTGCATTCAATCATGTTTAGCTATCTCATGCTATCTTCCTTTGTTGCATACCACGTTTTGGTTCCATCCCAACGACGGTTGTGGGTAGCATCCTCCTTGTTGATTCTGCTAGCGTTTTCATCACGGACGCGCTCCCATTCCCCAAAACTGCGCATGGCACTCACATCTCCAGAGAGCACAAGAAAAGACAAAAAGCCACACGGGTTGGTCGAGCAGTGGGGTAAAAACCCAATTTATTACCATTTAAAGGTTTAAAGAGGGACGAGGATCATCGACTATTATATTAGGATTTTGCGGTGCCCTAGTCTCGGACAAAGGTACATGTTCATAGCCCCCAAAAAGATGCAGAAAAGTAATTTACTTCCTTTGGTAGGCGTTGATATCACATAAGTTGAAAAACACAACATTATTTGTGCATCGTTTGGTAGCCTTTCCTTGTGAAACAATAGTGTACATGTTCATATCTTAGTTTACCATCACAAACCTAGATTGAAGACTAACTTTTGCTATTTGTCCTGGTCCTACAAAACTATGAAACTAGTAATGCATCATTGTCCCAGCCCCCATGGATATGTTCATTTTTTGGTCATTGCTATATAGAATTGTGGAAATTGCTATGAAACATGCTGTTGTTGATTGGTCAATATAGGGGATTATACAATTGGTTTGTTGGGGGTTATCATAATCCATTTTGCGACTTCCTATCAACCAGCCAGTACAATGGCGCAATTGAAGCAGATTGGACATCCATTGAATCAAATGAATGTAATTTGTCAAGGGATTGTGAATATATATTTTTTTTTGGGAAAAAACATGCAGGAAACCCGAACCAACATACTTAACAGGGAAAAAAATGGTTTCCAGAGATTTTTTTCCCAAGAACACCAATAGTGATGCTATAGTTCGGACTTTTTATTTTTTTACATTTCCCGCATTTTTCTTCATATGTTTATATCTTTCCCGTATTTTTTCCACATTTTTCCCATAGTTTCCCAGATACCCTCTGGTGAACTAACATAGCTATTGAAAATGGCCGTTTATAGTGGATTTTCCTATTAAAAGTGGTGATTTTCCATATAGTTATGATGTTATGTTAGTTTCCCGGAGGGTATTTTGCAGCACCCATGGGACCCTCAGGACGCACGCCGCTGATGGTCGCAGCCGCTGCCAGTCTGGATGACGTCCGCGCTCCACCGCGACTTGGCGAAGGGGATGCCATGGAGGTCGGTCGTCATGATGGAAGGGTTGAGCCGTTGCATCAGTTGGTTTTGCTGCGTTTTACCATGCTTTACCTATGAAAATTCAAAAATTGTGATTTAATATGATTTTATATGATTTTCATGGTTATTTACCTATCAAAAATGATGATATGATATGATATGATGATATTTAAATGAGTTTTCATGGTTAAATCATCCTTGAAATTGGGTATTGGTCCATCTAAGATTGGGACTTTGCCATAATAAATAGGGATTCAATGGCAGACCATGAGCAACAGATTCAAATTCATCTATAATCATGGGGATTTGAATTTGAATGGTTGATTATAATTTCATTAGAGTAGAGTCAGTTGTTTATTTGAAATGTTTAACCACTGAATAGTTGAAATGGGCAATTGACGAACAATGGTAATTATTCGGACATACAATGCAGGTATAAAATGGGATATACATGGATATACAAAACCGATGCGGATTGTTTGGATATGTCTCAAATTGGTACCTCAATATGCGGCCATCTTAAAAGCGAACATGGTGATGAACTAAAGGATTTAGGTGTACCATGGGTTTATCCTGTTTTTTTTCGACAATCCCTTCGTCTCGGAAATATTGTTTTGAGGTTCCATCTTGGTTTCAAGAGGTGCACAGTATTGATCAACAGATTGTTTTTTAGGTGCTGCACATGGTGTTCAGAGGTGCAGATGCTACCCCGCATGCAGCTGTTTTCCTCCACATGGAGGGCACCGCAGGATGTAGAACAAACATGGAAACAACTGTAGCAATTCAATGGAACTGCACCCTTCTGTGGATTTGTGTTTCAGATGATTGTCCTATTGAAAGTGGAGATTTCCAATTAATGTTTGAAGACAAAGTCACTGGGCCAAGACAAATCCAGATGATTTGAGAGCCTGAACCCATGTTCAAGGCTCGAAGAGCCTTGGTGTTTTGCCGCCTTGCTGGACATCATATCATCATATCCGTCATATCCCCTTCAATCAAAGTTCTGGATCCACTTCATGGTTTTCCACCACAAGTCCATGGTCAAACTGCAGATGCATAGCGCCCCAGATAAGGTTTCAAGTTTTTTTAGCAACTTGCTGTTTCCAGATGATAAATCCATGCTGTTTCCGCATAAAACATAAAAAAAAAAAAAAAAAACATATAAAAACAATATTTTTCAGCCAATTGGCCAATTGCGCAATTCATCAACAGCATCAAAGTGGATGACTGGTGTGACTGGAATGTACAGTAAGATAGGTGAATAATCGGACACAACATTCAGGATTTCCACAATCATATGTGTTAGGTATAGGTAAGAGTACCTCAAACCATCTCAAAGCCATTGAATTCCTTGGATTTTTCCAGGTGTTTCACCTTTTTAGTACCTTAAACCATTGAATTCCCTGGGATTCCCTAGGACTTGAACCCTGTGCCCCGGCCATGCTGCGCCATGGTACCCATTTGGCGGAGCAGGGCCGCTTCGTCGAGGCCGCCGAGGCCTTCGCGGCGGCGATTTCTGCGGGAGAGGCGACGCCGGAGGCCTTCGAGGCACTCGCGCAGTGTGGCTAGACAGAGAAAGATCTGGGTTACTATACAGATACCCTCTGGTAATTTGTTACATAGAATTTGAAATGATGATTTTCCATAGCTATCTTAGTTTACCAGAGGGTATATGTTTTCAATTTATAATATGCATACTTACATATACAGATATATATATATATATAAACAGTAGATATCTATGCATGTACTAGATGAACATTAAATTCCATATATATATATATATATAAATGTGTATACATATAAATAGATATTTTTATTTATATATATATATATCCATGTTTACTGGTATATGCAATCACCATAGAAAGGGTCATTTAACCAAAAGATAATACCATACAATCATCAAAGTGGATAAAGTATAACGACCTCGCACCTCACCGCAATGGGAATTGTAAGGGGTAACTATCCCAATATAGTTGAACTTTTCAGGTCAGTTATTTTTTATCTAATTTATCATATTTGTCCAGATGGATATAAAAATGATGATTTACATGAGACTATATCTAAATAGAGTAACTAATTTGATTATTCGCTTACAATATATGTGATCGGAAATAGTTCATTCGCTATGTTTACGCGGGATTACTCTCCGAGTATCAAAGGTGGCTGGCTGGAAAATCCCCCAACTAAATGGAGTACAAGACTAATCTTTACATGTTGGATTCTAGCACGCAATGTACCAGAGGATAAGCAAGAAAAAACATGGCAAATTTCTATTGGCTAATACTTGGTAATCTTGGTAACCATGATTCTCATCATTTCGAAGTTCCTATGCCACTTGTCCATCAACTTAGGCGAACTCATGTCGGACTCCGTGGCTGCCGGCCATCGCGCGGTGACGGCGGCCAGGTGGCACCGGCGAAATTATGGGTGTGGGATCTATAAAACCAACAGAAAATAGGGCCAAATAGGGATTTTCATGGATTACAACTAGAATTCTATTGGGAATTCTTGGGATTTCATTGGATTTCACGGGATTTCATGGTCACGTTTCCAGTATTGGGATCAATCTTTTAAAGATGTTGAAACTCAATGGACACTATATAATAGAAACTACCCTCTGGTAATGTAACATATAGCTATTGAACATCATCATTTTTGATAGACACATCATCTACAAACGGGTCATATACTCATATAGCACTGATACTAACAACACATGAATAAGGGGGATATACTGGGTATGTAACCAATGATGATCTGGGAATTCAATGGCCTGCTATTGAAAAATACCAACACTAATTCTTCGTCATAGGCAAATCTATAAATGGATATAAATTGGTCATGTATAGTAGCTATCGAAAATCACAACCTTTGGTATATAGACAAACCATCTAGATACCTGGGTCATTTCCCATAGCTATGTCAGATTAGCAGAAGCAAAGATAGTTCATTGGGGACTCAACCAGCTCCCAGAGCTGAGCCCCAAATATCAGATGATTGAGGTCCCTGTGGAAACGCGGTTGGTTGCACCCCTATCAAAGGTAGTAATAACATCCGGTTTCAGCATCATTTCTAGATGCAACCAACTACTGCGTTGGTGGTCTCAGCTGTTTTGAACACAAAGTAGCTACCGCAAGATAGGTTACAAAGCCCCAACCCATAATAGTAACATACGATTATAAGATATTAAAAGATATTGGAAGCTATTAGAAGATATTATAAGCTGCTTGAAACAACTAGATCTATATATAGATCTATATAGATCAGAAGATAGGTCCTCGGATGGTCGAGGTCCAGGTCGCCATGACCGGCAGTTGATTTCCCAGGCAGGCGGTGTCCCTATGTCCTGGTGAAACTTTGACGCTGGCGCCTTGGATAAAATTCCAGAAGTTGGGATTCTACAACTCGGACCTGGGAGGATATGGTAAACTAACATAACTATGGAAAATCACAATTTTTAATGGGAAAATCAACTACAAATGGTCATTTTCAATAGCTATATTAGTTTACCAGAGGGTAGGATATGAAATGTTCTGGTAGGATTTAGCTTTCCTTTTTTTTGGTAGGATTTACCTGTCCTATTTTTGTTGGATGTTGATGATGTTGGGAGCGAAATAGGACTGAACGATGACCACCACATTATCACAGACGTCTTGATGTGAAAATACACTTGAAAAAAGGGTGCCATTGGACGATATTGTTTCTGGACTGTTGGCAATCTACGCAGTCCAATTCCAATGATGGTTGTGTAGCAGGTTCCTGCTGCTATGCCATTGTTTTTGCGTGGCTGGCTGGAAAGCACGATCAAGTATCGTGTGATTAGTGACCAATACCTTGATTGGTTATATATGTGGTTATACTACTAGGGAGATTTGCACACTGCTCATATCAAACCTAGGTCTGCAAATATGGTATCTCCAATTCCAATGGAGTATCTTCATCTTCTATAATTTTCCCTGCATAAAATTGCTATAATTGGGGGGGTTTGAGTCCCCATTAGAAAAGACACACCCACCTGGCCATATCAGAGGATTCCATCAGGGTCTTGGGCCCCCCAGGAAGATGCCACCTTGACGCTGGCGCGTGCCTTGCGAAGCACTTTGGATATTCCTGGCGACCCTGGGCTCAACAGCAGTCTTGGAAGTTCTGTAGCGTGTCGCCAGGTTTGATGACATTTAAATTGTTTGACACTTCGAAGCATCTGGAAAGCAATGACTTGTTTCGGAAAGCAGTGACTTGTTGCGGAAAGCAGTGACTTGTTGCGGAAAGCAGTGACTTGTTGCGGAAGCATCATGAAGCGTCTATCCCCAGTTCAGCAATTGCCAAATAAATGTGATGGCGATGCAGATGCACAGGACCCTTGTTTTCAGCTTGGCTTTCACCAATGTTAATTGTTTCTGCATTGTCATGTCAAAAACTTTTTCTGGTCACTGGTTCTATTCCTTTTGCAAGCACTTCTTATTGCCAACTTTCTTATGCGCATTTTTTTTTGCTTCAGATCTGCATTACTGTGAAATTTGTGTTTTGTTGATCCAACGAAACACATCCATGAGCTACAAAGTGGTGCCCCTCATTTACATGCACCGTTATCTCTCTAAGTAGGTCATTAAGGCTTTATGGCGATGGTGATTATTATAACCATAAACATCCATAAACTACAGTTGAATTTCTGACTTTTTTTTGGAGAGAAGTTTATACTAGGTATTACCCACATGTTTCCAACTTAGGAGGGGCACCAGTCCTCCAGGCTATCGCGGCCTACCAGCAGCTTCCCACCGAGCTGCTTCACTCCGTCGCGGACGAGCTGAGGGAGGCCCAAGCGCAGCTGGAGCGCCATAAGCGGCGCCTGGAGCGCTGCCCCGGGGCGCAGGGCTGGGAAGAGCGGCTGCTGCGGGTGGGGCCTGCGGTTGAGGGGAGTGGGGGGGCCACCAAACCATAGCTAAGTTGGAGATTTATATTTCAAATACTCTGACATACTCTGACTAGATACTTTCTTTATTTTCAGAAAATAGCTGAACTTTGAGATTAGAGTATGTTTGTGACCTATTTGTAGTATGGAGAAATAATAACAATATCTTTGAGTCTTTGTAATGGTTTTGATGTTTCGAACGGATGGGGAGAGATACTGTACGGGAGGTTGGATGGGTTTGATGGGCTGGATGGGCAAGGGAACCATCATCTACAAGCAGCTCAATCATTTACAAACAAGAATTGCGAGACAAACAAATCATGAAGGCAATTCATCAACAAATGCGATCAATTGAGCGTACTGTACACTGCTAATTGGCTACCTGCTAGTCGTCATTTTCGTACATGGAGGGATGCGGGGATGGGCAGGGAGACCGGATGTACAACAATCATTAGGTTTCACATCCAATTTCAGGAAATACCAAGAAAGGAATATCCATGGAGCACGTGACAGCTGACCAGCAGCTGTTGTTGCATGATTTTCATGCTTTGATGTCTTGGATTGAATGGGGATTCAGGATGGGACGCGTCAAGTCATCGGCCTCCATGCAACGGATCGAAACACAATCACCATTCACCATTCACCATTGGGGCAATTACCCTCTGGTAAACTAACATAACAATGGAAAATCACCTTTTTTTGTTGATTTACCTACTAAAAATTGGTGATTTTCCATAGTTATGTTAGTTTAGGAGGGTATTGAAGTTGCACTACATTAGATTAATACATAGCAGCAGCTTGATAGAATTGAGTGATTTGCAAGATATGGCCTGCCAAGAAGAGAGGTGATCAATGGGGCCAAGAGAATTCGAAGACCTCACTGGACTTTGGAGCAGTGGAGCGACAAGCACTTTGCGGCCTTGGAGCCATGTCAGCTGTAATCATGTACTGGATCACACTAGTGCTATCTTTGGTCTTTGATGTAGTGGATTGTACAAGTGGTCGAGCACATTCGAAAACATATTAAATTGCGGCCTATGTTTTTTTTCCATTTAGATCATTTAGGAATTTGTCTATCCAAGCAATTTCAAACTGAACGATGCGAAGACCCTACAAGAACCCCCATATTTGGGGCAAAAGCCATGCTTTCCCAAGAAAACTGATCCTACCCAATTTGCACTTCAGCTATCATCAAAATCCCATCAATTAAAAGTACCTTCTGTGTTCTACTCTCTACGGGTAATCATTCATTGTTTCCGATTGGGGTTTTGTGATTATATGGGTTTCCACCATTTTTAGACACGTCCATTTCAATGTTTCACTGCTTACCACTGCTTGAATGACAATTTTACTAGTTGAAACCACTTTTTTCCATGGTTACAACATATTATATATTCAAGCAAGCATTTTTGTTGGTTTCCCTAGATTTTACTCAGGATTTGTGCAAGATCTTCCAGCCTTTGCGCGGCAACATCTCCCGCACTGGCAACGCCTGTCCTTCGACATCGCCGGTGGTGCTCTGTGGGGCGATGGCGGACTGGCCAGCCATGAAGCTGTGGACGTTGCCGACCTTTTCGGACGACGCTAGGCTGGGCGGAATGCCGACCGTGGGAAGACCATGGAAGACCTGGAAAGGGCTCAAACTTCTTGCAATCATGTTATATACGGCTTGCGCGGTTTGACGATTTCGTGTTGAGGAGGTGCTGTGACTACTATAAGGCTATATAGTTGATTATTTTGGAGATGTGCTCTCCGTGTGTCAGTAGCGTCCTTGGGAACACGCCTACCGTTTGATAATTAAACATGGCTGGACTGGCTGGAAAACCCTATTTGAATGTCTTTTGATGCAAACATATGGATATATTTAATATAACATAATATAACGATATATAGATCGTAAGCTTCAATTACTGTAGGTCTATTTCATCTAAAACTCGACATTGCAAGCATATTGCAAGCTTTGATTATTTAGAGGGGTTGGCAATTTTTCTGCATGGATTTCAGGTAGCCTCAAGCCGCACTGAGGATTTTGGACACCAGAAGATCATTTGCGATCATCGCTTTGGCATCCGGCTTCGGATGAATGATTTCATCGATTATTTGAAGAAGCAGGTGCCTAACATTTGTTTCATGAAACGCATATTCCTGTAATAGACCTGCAAAGGACCAACCATGATGGATAGACAATGTCAACAACATATCAAAGATTGTGAGAGCCACATGTTGCCTATTTTCATTGGCATTATTTATAGATATTTGTCTATGTCTATATGCGTGTCTTTGAGGTGAGTCACGAAGCCTGTCCCTTAAAAAAAATGCTATTTCCATATACTGCCCAAAAGAACAAACACATAATGCCCCGTCTCTATTTTATACCACGGCTACACAAAAGTGGGTGTCTCGAAATCTTGGAGTCCAGGAAGACGATTCCCCGCTCTATTTGTTCGACCATTGCTTTGGGGAGTACCCTTCTACCAGAGCATTGCTGGAGCACTACACTGTGCCACCCGTATTTGGCCAGGACCTTTGAGATCAATAGTGGCAGCATTGGGTTGGTTTGCCTGTAGAGCATCCAGCATGTCGGGAATCGATTAGGGGATATGGTGTTTTTTTTGGAGACTAGGAAGCAAATCCAAGACAACATTTGCCACAGTTGAAATTGAGGGAAAAGAAGAGGCTGTCGGGTGTGTGAAGTTCACATGTGATTGGTGCACAGATCATGATTAAAGCACTTCAATTTCCCAAATGCACTAATCAAGCCCCCACCAGATAAAGTATGTCAGCTTTTTTTGGGATATTTACTTAGCAATGATTTAACCTAATTAAGATTTTTTATGTTCATTATTCTCATATCTGAAGCTATCTCAAATCCAGTCAAATTTGAAGCCGAAACAGTTTTCCTTCAATACAGTTCCCAATTATATAACAAGAAAGCTTTGCCTGACTAGATATTTTGAGTTTGTTTGGCTGAAACTGGTTTGAGCCCCCAGAATGAAACGGGGGAAGGGGGGGGTTATTAATCACACGTCAACATTAGGAGGGAGCAAAGCAGCTGTTAGGAGCTGTGGGTATTCATCTTTCCTTTTAAATGCAGAGCTAAGGAACTACTCAGAACATGTGCCGTTGCCTTTGCCCCTTCTATCTCGGAACGGGGACTTCAGGGAAAATCGATGAAGATCTACAATTGAACCACCCATCATATTTCAAGATATTGCACGTAATTTATGCATGCAAAGCAATAATAAACGGTCTATACAACCCATTTAATTATACTAGGGTCAGATGACATGACCATCTAAATGGATCCGACCCGGCAGATGACATAGACCCTACAGAAGCGCTTTTTCCCACATGACATAAAAAACCGTGGACCAATGTTACCGACCAAGTTGGTCATGTCATGTGCCCAAAACCATTCAGGAAATGTATACAGTACATGTCTTGAAAAATATCAGGCAATCTAATGCGCCCCAGGCCAATAACTGCAAAAGAACCTGCAGGACAAGCTATTTTTTGCACATCATTTTCAAATA
>BGPT01002315.1:14791-69411 GCA_003297045.1 Symbiodinium sp. clade C Y103 | reverse complement strand
AAGACAAGAAAATGAAAGGAAGACCAAAGAAAAATTGAAGAACATGACAAATAATTTACTGCAATGACAAGAAATCAAAGGCAATACAAGGGAAACACAAGAAAATGCTGGGGAACGTGAAAAGAAAACAGCGCTCCTCACAAACTGGTGTCACAAGACCACGCGCCATGTCATAAGGCAAATTGTGGCAGCTTAAGTTNAACGTGAAAAGAAAACAGCGCTCCTCACAAACTGGTGTCACAAGACCACGCGCCATGTCATAAGGCAAATTGTGGCAGCTTAAGTTATTTAAAGAAAAGATGGTATTTGTTTTCGTGTACATGAGGTGTGGTCTGCAAAACCAGGTGCCATGTCATCAGGGAAATTGTGACTTAAGTTATGCAAAATGGTGTTATGTTTTTTTGTGCAAATGAGGTGTGNAGGGAAATTGTGACTTAAGTTATGCAAAATGGTGTTATGTTTTTTTGTGCAAATGAGGTGTGGTCTGTGGTCTGCAGAACTAGGTGCTATGTCATCAGGAAAATTGTGGCTTAAGTTACAAAAAAAAGGTGTTATATTTTTTCGTGTAAATGAGGTGTGGTCTGTGGTTTGCAGAACCAGGTGCCATGTCATCAGGGAAATTGTGGCTTACACATGTTACCACCAAAGAAAAATATTGTTCACATTTTGCCCTCAGTTTTGGCAGATGACATGTCCGAGCCCCTAGTCCGAAAGTCGTTTCCAGACTGCTCATGTCATCTCGGCCTAGTATATGGTTTATTATGTCACATGATTTGATATGAAAAACCCATGGTTTCCATTGGTTTAACCACTGAAAACTCATGGTGAAACCATTGGCTTCCCATGGATTTCCCCCTTCCAACCAGCCGAAATTCATGGCTCAGGACCTCTTGGAGCGGCTGGGACCGCTGCGACCGCCCTATCGATGGCTGCTGATTGGTCCACGTCGCTCGGGGAGCACTTTGCACAAGGCGGGGATGTTGCCTTCTGGGTGGTTTGTTTTCACCATCTCCAATGGTGATTGCAGAATCATTTCTTGGGATATTGATGGTGATTTAATGGTGATTTAATGAGGATAGAAGGTTTTTGCAAGCAATGATGATCTGGTAGACTTGGGATTGTGATCCCAAATGACCCGCGACAAGTTGCCTTAAGATATTCTCGGGATTTGCATTGGTATCGGTATTTTGTACGGAGAATCTGGGGTTGAATTGCTCTAGATTTCATTCAGAAAGGTAAAATTGGTCACAGACATACACATGAAAGGATTTGAGATCCAGAAACGCCAGAACTGGGCTGCTAGTCTGAATTCGTCCCACTTAATTCTCCAGGTTGCTTTTCACCTACACGGGAGGTTCATTGTTTGAAGATTTGTTTCAGACAGAGCTCTTCTGGCTTACAAAGTGTTGATGTCGAAAAACATGTGACTATTTGGATTACCATCCAGTAAACTGATTGTATATCTATGGAAGGTCAGCATTCTTGATAGGCAAATTGTTTCTCAACGGACCATTTTCATCAACCATAATTAGCATTAGCTATGTTAGTTTACAAGGGTATCTGGCTGGCGGCTGGCGGCTTCAATGCCTTGCCATCATTTCCTTCCCACATCGTTCGACGTCTTTTTAGGGATAGGTTCTGAAACTGCCGATGGAAATTTGAAGGCGGAGACTTGAAAGCACTTTTAACCACAGGATATCATAGGATGTGATTTTTAGATATGGCTATTGTACAGATTGATCTTACGATGTTGTTGCATGTGTTACTGTAACTCCGCAGGATTTTCGAGTCTGCCGTGGAAATGACTCATCAAGTCATTTAAGTTTCATATACAGTAGTTTCATTTATGTATGTATATATATTTACATAAGTACACACATAATTATAATATGTAATATATATATATATATATATATACATGTAGGGTAAGGGTTACTACTTTGAAATTCTTCTTACCCAAAAGGGCCCAAATCGCGGGCCCGGTTGCCGGGGGCGCCAGGATCCACTTGGAACCAGTGCCTGGAATGCTTTGATCTCGGGTCGTCTCTCAGCACTCACTGGGTCATGCGGTCATGACATGAATGGACAACGAATGGACCGGGATGGTTCACCACATTACTACAACTAATGGCTAACAATGGTGATTAATCTGGTAAATCATGGTTATATAATGCTTAATATATGGTTATTTAATGGCTACCCTCTGGTAAACGAACATAACTATGGAAAGTCACCATTTATTTTATGGGAAAATCCACTATTTCTATGGCCATTTTCTATGTCGCTACGTTTAATGACCAGAGGGTACCAATAGTGAACCCCAAAATTGTTGTATGTTGTCAATACATGTCAATACTAAGCCCCAATTAGCCCCATATGTTTGGCAGCTGATGTTTGTACCGCTCATGTTTTGCCTTATGCTTTGAGTGTCTTGCAGAGAAGTTATCTCCATGAATCTGGCAGACCAACATGATGGAAGTGGAGGTCTCCCACAGGTAAAAGACATGAAAACACATACAAATCATGACAAATAAACATGTGTGTTCCCGAATGGAAACCTGCAGGGGCCAATGGTACAATTCCATCATTGTTTCAAGCAGACGAGCACGTCAATGGAAAATCCAATGAGATTTGATTTACATATGTATCGATTCCAGATAGTGTTGGTTCATTGCCACGTCACGTTACCTTGCTCCCTGGCATGGTTTTCCTTTGCTTGTGAGTAGGCGAATGTCCAAGGAAGGTGACTTGCTAGAAGTAAGCATCTACTGTAGATGGATCTACATGGGTTCCACATGATGTTCCCTCCTGTAGACAAAGATAAATGTGGAAATTCACCATTTTTGATAGGTATTCATTTCTACATGTGCCATTTTCTGCATCTATTTTCGTTTACCCCAGGCTACCCCTGAAAAAATGACATGTTTCACAGCATTTCACAGCAGTTTGTATAGTGCAAGGTGATACAGTCCATCCCATTCAATATGAACAACTTCAACATCAATCAATGACAATTGTAGATTTGTGAGCCGTTCCTTGGTGCAGTCTTTTTGTCAGAATACCTTTCCAACCCTGCTGTTTGACTTTGTTGAAGGGATTTCTTCTGATATGCGGATTTTCGAGGCAAATTGTGGGTGCTCTTTCCGCCGGGCACGCCTGCGGAGAAGTTAAGGTACTTAGCTGCAACGTCATCTTAGTTCTTTTTGGGAAGATACGGGTTGATACACCCATCCATACACCCCAAGAAAGAAATGTTGATATTTTATCTTAGGGAAATGATGATAACCATGGGGAGTGCCAGATTCTTGATGATTGTTGTGAAACATGGACGGGTTGATATGAAGAATCGCGGGTTTTCCATGGACAAATATCTACGACTGATAGTTTTTTTTCCATGCTGTATACATGTTAGTTTAAATCCTGCAACATTTGCCCATCTATACAGATTCTGGAGTAGATGCCAGGCAAATTTGGAGCTTTCAAAAAAAAAGGGATTTGGGTTTGGGATATTCATGCAAATGTCATAGAGGGGAGGGTGATACTAGAATTATCTAGAAACGGAATGCAACATACTCTGAAGTCTAAGATGTGATTTCTGGGAGGTATTCAACCTACTCTACAGCATGATGGGGATAGTTTCGATTCAAGTCGCAGGATTTCGCACACACACACACATGGCCGGGGCATTCTAGCCAAAATGATGGCCCCTACGTTTCAAAGGCTCCATTCGATCCCAACCCCACTTCGACAGGCACTTTCAAGTCCTTCAATATACACTGGCCACACCTGGCAGTTATAACATGTTATAAAGCATAAGGTTCAGATATGATCAGCTTCAAAGCATCTGGATTTTCGCAGGAGTGCCGGAATTGGTTCAAGATGGTTTTGAACAGACGAACAGCCCTGCGTACAGTATATGATGGTAAAACACAAGGGTTTCCTGCTAAGCTGTTTTGTTCAATCAATCCATTGAATACGATATCAGTTCCTTAAATCATGTAAGTCCAGACGTTTTGTTTTTCAACTCTTATTCGTCTTTGATGACTACAGCACCCCCAAAAAGAGTCAAAAAGATAGAAACGTGAAATCCAATCCTTTAGATATCCTGAAAAATGATGAACTTCCCCTAGACTTGTTCTTTTTCGATGCTTTTAGGTGTTACATGATGTTACTCTACTTTTAAAATCTTTTAAAAAATCAAAAGACATGCTTTGTTTCCAAGGCCAGAGATTTCGGCGGAGGCCGACTCTGCAGCGGCCTGGTTTCTGCTTTGGTGGCGCCGAAAACGAGAGGAGTGGCCCAAGGAGTTTGAAGCCATTGAGTCGCTGGGTTAGGAATAAGTCAGACATTTCACCTCAATGAACTCCACTTTAAAGGCCACTTTTTTTTTTTGGCTAAGTTGGTTGAAATAACTCCAAGATAACATCCAATAACATCCCATAAGTGTTGGTTCTTTTTGAAGTTCATGTGCTGGATTCGAACCAATTGATTGGTGACTGCCCTCCTCATGGAATTTGAACAGCCATGAAAAGAAAGGCCTCATGTCAATCAGGTGTTTTGTACTCGATGATTCCGTTCCAGAGGGTTTGGTGGAATCATTTGGGCAAGGGAGAGGTGTACACGGTGGACGTTTTGGATTGGATTATGAGAGGGTACCCTCTTGTAAACTAGACGTCCTTTTTCAAACGGTGTACAACACCTTGGATAAACTTGGTGTTCAGTGGTTTAATGTGGTGTAATAAAAACACATTTGTCGAAACAGAGTATTTCAGGTCTGGTCCAGTCGTTAAGCTGGAAGCTTTGTGAACCGCTTGGCTTGTCCGGGTAAGAGCGCCCTTGGTATGATTGATCCTTCTTCTTTTGATCAATAAGATCAGGACTGTCAAAGACAAAGATCAATGAACAGGAATCTGACAGTCAGACAGATAAGTATTCATGAAGTATGGGAATCAAGAAAACAAAGATCAATACAATGATTATAAGGATCAATAGGAGAAGGATCAGCAACTCTGTAATTCTTCATTGATGGTGCTTTACTATGGTTTACCAGGCGTTGGCACTCTCCATCCACCTGGTGCTCGAGGTTCATTCAGGAGCCTGGTGAGATTGTGTTTGTTCCAGCTCGCTGGTGGCATGCGGTCCTGAACTTGGAGGAGTTTTGCTGGGATCGGGACTGGGTTGCAAAACTCAACGTACACTTAGACAGATGTAAATGTAAACATAAACACTAGTATATTATACATACAGTATACAGTATATTTATGTCGTTTATATAAACCAGTATAGACGAGTACAGATCTAGATCCTGGTTGACTGGTGGTTTTAAGCATGTTTTTGTTTCCATCCCCCTTTGGAATGATTGATTTGCCACAGCTTTTACAGCATTTTGTTCGCAGATGTACACCTTTTTTGGGGGGCAAAACCTAAGGGCATGAGAATCCTGGAAATGCATCTCTGGGGATCTCATGCGTTGTTTCCTGTTCGTCACATATACAGTAATATATATATATATATATATAAATATATGATATGTGAAAATATAAGGATGGAGTTACTCTCCAGCAATGATCTACGCTTGCAATGAAAAACTTCTTTTTGGAGATGAAATTCCACCAATAGCAGCCATTGATAGAAGACTTTCACATTAACACCTCTATTTACAGATGGTCTTCCCGTATTTTCCTTCCATTAGGTCAGATGTCTTTGCTTACCGCAGGGTATACCCTCTGGTAGACTAACATAAGTCTGGAAAATCACCATTTTGAATGGGTAAATCAAGTCTACATGATTATAAATGGCCATTTTCAGTAGCCATGTTGGACTGCCACAGGATATATCCATTTGACCTTCCACACATGAAGCTCTGACCCGAACCACCTTCGACCACGATGTCAGGACAGCATTGCAGTGACCCAGAATTTCTGCAACGAGTGGAACGCTGCTGCGGTCCCTTGGTGGAACTCCATGGGATTTCAAAATGGGTAGAGAACCAAGGAGAAAGACAAAACATGGGTGGAGAATCAAGAAATCAGTACAAAACTTTGGGTTTTAAAGTTCAATCAAACTGTGCTTTATACAGCAAAACAATGTAAAACAGAGGCCGACCAACAATGACCATAGTTTTGGGAGTAGCCCAAGCAGCCAGTGTTGCTTTTCCTGTTTGGGATGCATATTCAAAATCGTGAAGCACTTGAAAACCAAAGATGTGCATTGCATAGCTCCTCCCTGGGAGATGCAATATCGTGGAAACGAATACTTTCCTCCTCAAACCACATTGTCAAATAGAGATGTTTGCAATTCCATAATGACCCTAAGTGATGGTGGGGAAATGCACGAACTCATCTAGAAATATCTAGAACATGAGTTCACAAATGATGTAAAACCCAAAAGGACACCCCCTCCTTGTCCCTATCAGCGGGGAAACAATGAACTAGGATTCATTCCTCTAGGCGTTCATCTCCTTTTTTTTGAAACGGCCCCCCTTGGTCACCATTTGGGAACCTATTTTTTGTCAGAAAAAATCGGGTTCCATTGGTGTCGGATCCCACCTGAAAAAGCCACGATTTCTCCCCGAGGTTTGGCGATGTGCAAAGGCCACACATCCCATCCTGGCCCGTCAGCTGCGCTCCATCTTCGATTCTCAAGGGATCCAGGTGGATGCGGATCCTATGGCAGGGGATGAGCCCAGCCAGTCATACCTGAAGCTTGGCGTATGGGTGAGGGGTTGATTTGGGTTTCCCACAGGCTAAGTTGGTTTACAACTTAAATCAACTGTGGCTTATGGCAGATAGATCTATGGTTCTATGGTTAATGGGGCTGATAAACCAACAAACATAGCTGAGGGGCACCACCTTGTTGGTTCGGTGTGGCCCGTTTTTGCGGAATAGACTGTAGATAGGGGTCAAGGAAAAAGGCAAGCAAAAACTATATACGTGTCATTTCATACAGTATATGTAGATAAACATTAAAGATATATAAAAATATAATAGATGTTCCAGAAAACATGTTTAATACCAATTTGCATTCTGATGCAGCATGAATGATTCTGCAAAAGCGTCTCTTAGAGGCTTATTCAAACACATGCACGGGTCGAAAGGGGTGAACTAACCATTGCTAGATGTCATTAGTTAGATCTTTTTTACCTGAGAGCAGGGGCCAGGGGCCATCATCGTAGTACTTCAGTGGTTGAACCATGTCAAACCCCTACTACTTTCCCTATATATTTCTCTACTTCTGTTGGTTGAAGCTTCCGTCTTTGTTTGTTGGACCAGTGAAAATCACCTCCCAGGTTCGATCTGCCCAGTGAGCCACCTGAGCCCGAAAAAACCGAAGATCCACGGGACTCCTCGGACGATGAGTATCTCACATGGCTTTCGGTGAAGCGGCAAAAATGGCTGTGCATTGCATCACAAGAGGGGTAGAGAGAGCTTTTGTGATGCTGGTTGTTTTGATCTTTCTGGGTGGGTTGAGTCTATAGAATTCAATTGGAAGGGGCTGAGGGTGGCAGTTGGGGGTACTTGTTTTTTTTCACCCCAACCCTGATGTTGAGGAGCCCCGAAAATGGAAAGACCTCGATGTGTAGGTGGATATTAGTTCAACAACATTGGTTGGATATTCCGCAAGTTCCAATCTTACTATTGTAAGAAAACGCCGTGACTAAGGCCCTACAGCGGGCATTTGGTGAACAATGGTGTCGCCTGGGGCATCACTGACACCATCCTGCTGCTTGGTCTTAAAGAAATCCGATTTCCAGAAATTTTGAGGGCTTGATACCACCCAGAATTCTGGTGATATTGGGGATTGTTTATCTTATTGGGTTTACTATTTTATCACATTACTCCAAGATTGTTTACGTTTGGTGCATGGGTGTGTGATATAGTAGATTAGAAATCCCACTAACCCCACTAAACGTTAAACTTTTAGCAGGGGATGCACAAAGAAAAGGATCTAGATCCGTTTATAGACTACGGCTGAATTTGCTTGATACGGTAGTGTAGTGACAGCTGGTGGTTTAAGTCGGTTGTTGATTCTTTGATGAAGGGAGAATCAATGGAATTGATAACAGTAAGAAACAGGCATCCGATGAGACTTGAAGGGGAGTTGATAAGCGAATGGCTGGTGGCCAACTAGTTCATCTGCGGTTGGAAGATGTTTGGAGGAAAAAAAAGGTATACACCGTTGGATTCAAATCTAAATGCACAGGAACAGCCCTGGGCTATCAGACCCTGCAGCATCCTTTCAGTATCGTTTAATGCAAAACGCATTGAAATTCAATGCATATTGAAACTGATAGATCCAATATGATCCAATAGAATTGACGCCCATGGCTGAAGTCACTTCACACCCTCACCAAACAACTGTCAATCCTTTAACCACGTACAAGGTGGTGCGCCCCTCAGTGTTTAATTTGGTTTGTATCTACAACCGACCTGCATTAGCTGGTTCAATATATCTACCGGAAATCCATGAAGTGAACCTACTTTTCTCGTCCAAATTTACGAGCTGCGGCACCACCTGCCACGCCAGTCACGATCGCCAGTTGTCTAGTCCCAGTTTAGGCATCCCGTTGCCCATCTAAGCACCACATGACCATGAACATCTAAGTGGTCAACAACTATCGCATATGCCAGATATATCCAGATATACATTGTCCCAGTCATATGGCTATGGGTCAAAACCCTGGTACCTAGTGAAACCCAAAATAGCTGGTAAATGGATGTTCATCCCACTGTAAAATAGATAATAATAGGTTTTGACCCACCCCAATATTGATAATGGTGAAGAACCATATCCATATTATGGATGGAAACACGCTATACCCTGCATTATGGTTAGAGGACCTGTGGTAGACATGAGCACAAGAATCCACAGGCAAGCAGAGAGCATTATGCCATAAATAATCCATAGTATGTATAATTATATATGTATGGCGGTTGATAACCATTTTGCAACAAAATCATGATGGGATATACGTGTTTTCTGATAACTATACATAAATGATATTGTATCGTGCGCCTACATGATATATATGTATGGCTATGGCGTAGTGTGTGACAACCATGAAATAACCATTAAACTTATACAACCACAACAAGTTCTACTGGTATGTAACCGCAATAGCCAGACTGATAAGCCTCACTGGATATTGCCCTCTGGTAATCAAAGATGGCAATGGAACATCCACCATTTAGTTCGATGATGTCTTCCATTAGAATCTCCATTTATAGAGAATATTCCCATGTTTTCCCAAGACTCTCCCAAAGGTTCCTGAGTTGCTCCCATGATTTTCCAATACGTTCCAAGGATATTCCTATATTTTCCAATGCTTTCCCACCAAAAAATGTATGTTATTAAAAACCCCTTCAACCACTGAAGTTTCCCACACGCTTTCCAAGGAAATGGGACGGTCTGGGGCAGCCCCCTCCCGAGCTTCCCCTGCGGCCACCCGGGCCACCGGAACCCAAACCAGAGGCGAAAGTCGGTGGGGATTGGAGCCAGGGGAAACACAACTGTTTTACTGGGGATTGGTAGGGATCCAACCATGAATCATATAATATACATGTATATGTTATATAGGGTTTTACTATGTTTTACTGGGGACTTAACATGGCTTAAGTATCAAACACATGGGGGTAAAACTGACAATTGATGTCTGCGTGGTCATGAAGTAGGGAGTTGTACTGCCTGAGGTATTGGGAATTGTGAATGAACCCATAGCAGGTTTCATCAACCAGAGTCAGTTGGAGGTTTCCTAAGTGGGGATCCCGAAGTCACCATGGTTCTTTCCATACTAAGTCCTGGTCTAGTAACTGGATGATTTTGGGGTGCCCCCATTTTAGGAAACCTTCAACTGATTGGTATGTTTTCACCCTCCGGTTATTTAGCATAGCTATCGAACATCACCATTTTTCATAATGTAAATATTGGTAAATTATGGAAAGACATGGGTCATTTTCCATAACTATGTTGAAGTATTGGTGGCTTTGTCCGTCTAAGAGTCTAAAATGTGCATAAAAAAATAGGGAACTTATGAGCATAGAACCAATGATCATTTGGATTCTCCTGCTTGGATTGCGGGAGATCCACCATGAAAAAGATATCATAGGGAACTAATGGAGCTATGGGTGGTTTCAAGCATGGGATGGCTTGAAACCACCTTGCATGTATTTGAGATGATTTGAACATCACAAGTTGTTACCGAACCAACTCAATCCCAGATTGTTTTTTTTTTTTTTTTTCGAGTATGTTTAGCTGGATTTGTTCTTTTCAAAAGATCCTTCACTCTGATGCCTCGCATGTCTTTTGCTTGACCAGATCCCTTCTCAGAGTGTCTCTCACTGGAGCAAAACCCTTCTGCGTTATCATATGTTTGTATATATTAGTATGTACTACATATCTGACATCTTCGGCTAATTCAGTTAGGTCCATATCATGCTGCTGACCAAAGAAAATCAGCAAAACGTTTGGTCCATAGTTTCAACGCAAGTATTCATGGTCATTGCCAAGTCAGTTTCTACATTTGTTTCTTGGGATGCTCATCGACCTTGTCGACCTTGACAGGAACAGCAAAGAAGAAAAAAGTTTGCTGAACAGGTGCCAATGGATCGAGGGTGGCGGTTGCTTTCCCCCTAGGGTTTGGGGGTTCACGACTGGATCCCGAGCGTCTCAAGCTTTGGATATGTCATAGATGGTTTGACGATGGTTGGCTTTTGCTTCACTATCTTGGACCCTTTAATTAGCAACTTTTGATAAATGACAACTACATGATTGATGTGTATGTCTACAATGTATATCTATGTCAATGTGTTCTACATATTTGTACATTATGAGTTTTATTTTCTACAAATGGATATTGTTTTGATTTACAACGTGCGGCTTCACCAGACGAACCTGCCATGGTCAGGCGGAGGAGCAGGGCAAGGCAGGAGAATGCAAAGTTTTTCGCTTGCAGGGGAAACTATTTACATCAATGTTGCAGCAACCAGATAGACCCCAAATGGTGGGTGGAAGACGAGTTTTCTCTCCAGATGGGCGATTTTGAGGGTCTGGAAGAGGCCTTGATGCACCTGTGTTTCAATCAAGAATAAGAGGCTCCGTTCGGAGATTTCAAATTGGTTTACTATGGTTTACTAATTGATGTAAAGCAAACATCAGGAGGATGCTATTAAGACGAGTCTTGACACGTGTCTACTCACATAGACGCTTCGGCGGGCTGTCATGTCGCAAGAGGAACCCCGGCTTATGGCTGTGGCTATGCCAAGCATTTGTGCGCCAGCTGCTGGTCGACCAGACCCTGAAAAGTATGAAAATCAGTGAGGGTCATCATCCCATGAAGGGAAATAAAGGTTTAACAAAAACGACTCCAACCTCCGACATGCGTGAAATCATTTGCATATACTTTGAAAGTTGCACTGAGTGATATCCCAGGACCTTGCTAAGTATCGCCCTTGTTTTTTCCTCCTTTCAGGGCTACCAGGAACACAAATGCATCGCATTGGTTGCATGTAAAGCACCAATTTCTGGGTATATCATTTGGGCGCGGTTTTTTCCACCATGCTTCGTAAGCACTTGCCAATATGGTTTTTGGTTCAATCATGTTTCATCATCGTGTTTGCTGACTAGAACCGTAACATCAACAATTTGGTGTAGGTTACAAACAGCTTTAAGTTCCTGGATTGTAAATTCCAGGCTCTTTTACTTTTTTCTAAGCTGAACTAGGCTTCCTCGGTGATCCATGCAAAGCACCAACTTCCCCACATCCTGCTGTCAGGAGAAGATGAGCCTGTACGGCTCATCTTCGCTGGACAAGGTGAAATCCAGATCCTCGCCTGGGTTGGTGGAAGGATGTTTTACTTCAGACAAGCCGTTCCCGGACGTTGGATGGGGACACTGGAATGAAAGAATTTCCCCCCTGCTAGCCGGGACCAGGATGTTGAATTTGCGGCCCCCGCCTAGAACAGCAGAACAGCAGAGCTTGGCCTCAGTGACTTTCCACAGGCCTTCAAGGGCGAGAGAAGGCCTACCCTCTGGTAAACTAACGTAGCTATTGAAAAATTTCCCATTAAATATGGTGATTTTCCATAGCTATGTTAGTTTACTGGAGGGTATGACACCCACTGATCTACTCCTGTTTTTTCTTTGACAAAGTTTTCGGAGGCCGGTTTCATGGATCCCTAGCATCGCCGTCTGAAAGAAGAAATGTTGGTGAATGGCTGTCGGATAGAGATTGAGATCAGCCACCAAACTTTGAGATATTAACATATATTATATTGTAGCATACCTTAACCGCAGGTTTAAGATTTATGTTTGGGGAACCATCGCAAATCACCCAACATTTCAGGATTGTCTTGGGCTTGGTGAAGTAAATTCACCCTACGTCTTTGCTTTAAGGAGCCGACATTTTGGCCACCTTGGGTTTCGATGATCAGCACATCTATGGCGTGGATGGCTTGGTGCGATGGTTTGGGTTTTTGGGCTGTGGCAGGTGTTGGAGGGTAGGGTCATCACTTGCATCCACTTCAAAGACGATGGAATTAGATATTGTTTTTAATGTGCATGTATGTATAGGAATCATCCAATCTCGTCAGCTCATTTCTTTGAGTAAAGGACTCCATGCTGAATACGGTAAAGAACTCAATACATGTTTTTGACTAGCAACACTAGGCAGTGCCTACTTGGGTTTATTGCGAGGATTTCTGTTTCCACAAGGGTTTTCCAACCGTTGATTATTGCGCCTCACCACCGCCCCACAAAGGCGACAAGACAAACCCTCCTTCCCTGGGTTTGGTGCCACATCATGGCTAGAACTCAAGATATCAATAAGAATTGATAAGATTATATTTGGGACAGGATCTTGAAGCCAATCAATCCTCTCCCCAGAAAAGACTTTGCTTTCAACATGTTTCAACTATGTTGGCTCAAAAAAGGGCGTAGTTGGTGTGTGAAACGGCCCACATCTCCGCTCCAGTGGCGCTATGGATGAGACGGTCTTGGTGACCTTAGCGCGTGTGGCGGAGCGCGCCGAACGCTACGATGAGATGGCGGATTTCATGAAGCAACGCGTGGCTGGGCGATGGCGATGGTGGAACTGGGAAGGGTTGCTGCTCTTGAGCCAATACCTTTTGGGGGTCTAAAAAGATAGAACAGCCTGGATCGAGGATGTTGTAGATGACATTTCCACCAGAATTTTCAGGTTTCCAACTGTTCTATCAATTTGGGGGTTGCTAAAGAACTTGCTAAACGTATTGGGATTGGGATGACATCTTTGAGTGAACCTGCAGCAATCAAGATATTTCTTTTGAAATGCTTGGATGATGATTGCTAAGGTGGAGACAGCCATGTTCTGGATCAGGAAACCTTTGTTTGAGAACTAGGAGGAAGCTATTCCATTGTGGATACCCTCTGGTAATCAAACATGGCAATTGAAAATCCACCATTTGTAGGAGATGTTCCCATTAAAACCTCCATTTATAGGGTATTTCCAGTTGCCACGTTTGATTACCGGAGGGTAACTAGACTGAAAGGGAAATGGAAGCTGTGGACACTCAAGGAGAGGCATTCTCCTGGCAGACATCCAGCACGGCTTGCGGTGTCAATCGCTTCATGTTGCGTTTTCTGTAGATGGTCATGCTATATACTCAACATCACTCAACAATAAACCGACCATTTGGGGATGATGTTTACTACCCATTTCTGGTGAAATTGGGGATGGTTTACAACATTTACAATTGGGTTCACCCCATGATGATATAGTGTTGCACGCATTGTCATGCATTGTCTACAGCAAGTCTCACATGGTATGGCAAGGACGTGGAATGGCGCGGCATTGCCAGCCAGTCCCCACTCTCATTGCAACCAAGGTTCAGGTAGGTTCTGCGCTGAATCCAGAGGACGGCCGCGGCAGTCAGGAATTAAGGTGACTGAGCAGATCAGGCTGAACATTTTGAAAATGGCCGCTCATACTGGACATTGGTTTTGGTTTTATGATGTATCACAACCTGAAACAGCTAAGACATCACCCTATGAAACAAAGATTACAGTACCTTTTTGTATCTAAGTGTGCTGTTTGTGGGGAAACCATCAAGAATTGCAGTGATCGAGTAAGCATTGTATCTTTCCTGGCAATCATTCAGGTTTTGAGAACGTGAATTAACCCTTCAAATGATCATACTGACTTTACATGATCCAGGGTTCAGTACTAAAATGAACTAAAGCACTAGATGTTCAATTTCTCTTCCAATTTGATGGAACTGATGGTGTTAACCCATTACTATCCGATTAGTTCTCCAATAGTGATCCAGCAATTCTCCATTCATTATCCAATAATATTCAATATTTATCCACTATTTATTCATTGATTGTCCATCAATATATCCACTAAAGTCTCCATTGATTCTCCTGGTTCCAACCTTCAACCTGTCCGCACCCGTATCGTCGGCCAGGAGCGCGACATGTTCTCGGCCGCCTTCAAGAACTCGTTGACGGAGCGGCGTCACGCCGTGCGCGTGGCGGCCGGGGTGGAGCAGATGGAGCTCTGTGAGGGACGAGACGCAGGGCGGCAGACGGTGAACGTGGCCCTGGGGTTGGAAAAGCATGGGAAATGTGGGAAATCCTTTTTAAATGGAAGTTTTAATGGGACAGTCACCATTTTAAATAGGTATTTTCATATAAATAAAGTTAAGTCATGTCTAGCTATAGGTTAGATTATTGGATGGTATCGCTTTCAGTTGGGTGCCAGGAGTGGGCTGGATGCTGGGAACTCTTTGAGAGTTTGGGTTAGTTCACTAATTCGTAAATGGATTTTAATTGGGATATCATGTAATAATATAGTTGAAACCCATTGAGATACCGAGGACATCCCAGGACCAGGAATCGCCAATCTGATGGCCCAACTAAGTGTTTAGTGAGCCCCCTGCCCTGGTGCTGCGATTTTCCGGTACTGACCCACCTAGCTATGTGGCAAACCACCATTTTTGAAATTCATGTACAAACGAGCCATTTTCATCCATTTTCCATAGCTTCTGTGTTGGATTAGCCATGATGAATGCGCAAATCCAAGGAAGCATATGCCTCATTGGCCGGAGGTTATCGATCCAAGATGGAGGTGGGCCTTGGACATCCAGCGACTGTTTGTCAAACCGTCTCCGACTGGACGGATAGAGAGTCGATATATTCAACATTTGAGGAACAAAAGGAGGCTCCTGACTCCTGAATCATTTCAAATCATTTTAAATCGTTTGAGTCTGTTTGATTAGGAGAGCCATTGCCAGTACTTCAAGTGGTTTTGTTGAGCACATTGGAATTGTGTTTCAGAATAATGTTCCCAGTCCCACAAACGCAGTCAGCGCTCCGCAGGCGGAACTTCAGGAGATTTGCTCCAATGCCCTGAACCTGTGCGGATCTCAGGGATTGACGGATGTTTTGTGGCCACTGGTGGCTACCTCCGGCAACATGTGGAAGTTGTGGCATGTGTTTTTCATAGTTGTTGCTTTCAATAGATGAGCGGGGGCATCACAGCATGGAGCCTCTTCGTTTATGTATGAGAGGCATGCAAAGAGCCATTCTCATTTGTTTTTGATATATAAACAGCCCGATGGAAGCCAATTTTCTGAAAATGATGTACCTAATTTGCCAATATTTGCCTGTTGTGATCTTAGCCACTGTCAGCATACAGTATATCGAATGATGATTCATGGATGGGTTGAAGCTTCAAGGGATTTGGTACGAAAGCTACAGTTTTTGGCCAAACAAATCTGCGGGATCAACACTTTTCTTGCCCAATTTCGTTCATAACTTGTTACTTGTTCCTTTAATTCTTGAAAGACAAAACATGTCCAAACAATATCAGTGAAGTTGACTCTCCGCTTTTTTCTTGACATCGAAAGCCAGATGTCACCCTGTCACCCCCATGTTTTTTTTCAATCCATCCATTTGGCGCGGCTGCGGCCACAGGCTCTCCACCCTCGTGAATGCCGCAGAGCCTGGAGAAGCTAAGACCTTCTTCTTGAAGATGCAAGGAGACTATTACCGCTCCCTGGCCCCATAGGACGAGTCGGTGCAAATGGGAAAATGGGTTCTACAGACGAGATGGTGAAGTGTAGGGGTTCATCACGTAATTTTTCATAGAGCCCCTGGGTTTACTCCTAAACGTGGCTACCCGCATGTTCAATACGAAAAGATAGGAAAAGCATGTGCCATTTGTCAATGTATATGCTGTATTGTGTACTTATGTATACTTATAATTTTATACATAAATAAAATACATAGAATAGATAGAATCTATAACCAAAGGAGTTTCCACGGCCGGATTCAATTGCCTGATTGACTCCTTGCCATTGATGTTGGAGCCACCTGTAATGGGTAAAGTACAGAAACCACCAAGTTGTGCACCCTCCAAAGCACCATGGATCGAAACTCATCGTATATGGATGGTTTAACTTGATTTGCCTGTAGGCCTGTAGAGTCATTTCAGTTACGTTTACAGATTTTCCTACACTTTGGGTTTCAGCATGTTGCAGCCTTTTCTGGACGTTCCTGAAATCCAAATATTCGGGCGGGATATACTTACATTTGGTACTTTAATAGAATTTTAAATAGCGCAACTATGGAAAATCACCCTTTTGAACAGGTAAATCGTCCATAAAAAACGGACCATTTTCCATAGCTATGATCATTTTTTATAGAGGGTAATCAAGCCCCGAGTCCATCCATTCTTCACACCCACGTCCTGATGGTCGGACCGGGTTGGACCGGCTTGGACCGAGGTTACCTGGCCGAATGGACCACAGGACCCGCCAAGAGCGAAGTCGCAGGGCAGGTGCGGTCCGGTGCGAGACGCTGCCAGGGGCGGGTGAAAGTTGGACCCTGGAAATCATCACATGGATTGGTTAAAGGGAAAATCTCAACCGGAAACCATTGTTTTTACATGTTTTTACCATGAAATATGGAGGATTCCTGTAAATGATCCCTTCAACCAATCCAATATAATCCAATGATCATCATAAAAGTTGGATTGGATGATTTTATAGGGATAACGGGATAACTATGATATAACATATGATAGATCCATAAAAGATATAGGGGTTAAAGCAGTAACGGCGATTTGACCAGTAACCAGTGAGAAGTGGCTGGTTGGTCATGGTTGCTCCAAACTACTGTAGGTCAATGATAGCCACCACGGCGGAATTGGTGAGTTTACTTTGTTTACCTCTTGGTTTAAGCAATTTACGCCTTGTATCAGAAGTTTTGGGAGCTGCTACCTTGTCCCCAACTGGGGTATTTTTTGGGTTGTGATATATTTGTTTATCTGGGACAATTTAACTTGACCCCCAAATGTTATGCGACTGGGCTGGTTTGTGACATTGGATTTGCCGTATTGATTGACTGACGATCCAGTTTGGGTGTGTGGAGTTTGATTCTTGACATGACGATACATGACGTGATTTGCTGCATAGGTCATATAAAGGGAATTCCATCCGGTCTTTGGGCACCAACATCCTGACTTATCATGCTTTGATATTTTGATATACTCTCCAGTAATCAAACGTGGCAATGGAAAATCCTATATTTATAGATGATGTTCCCACCCAAACCACCATTTTTATGGGATTTTCCATATTGCTATGTTTGATTGCCGGAGGGTAATTTGTAGTTAAGTTTGATTCAACAAGGCCCAGGGTATCCCTTGGTAAATAACTTTATGTTGGTGAATCCTCCTCTTGTGGTGCAGGCGATGGAAGTTTACAAATCAGGCGCTGGATGCTCCATGTATGGTTTACTTACGGTTGTTTGGCGACATTTGGGTCATTTTCTGGATGAATGGTGCAAAATATTCCACACATGGAGCGTATGGGGATGTGATTGAAATACATCTGAATAAAAATGATTTAGAGAGAGGAAGAAATCATGCGTGGTTTCCAGGTCGTCCACTGGCAGCCATGCTGCATGGGGTCACTAACGATGAAGTTAGTGACCCCGCCTTGGAGCTGACATCAAAAAGAGGTATTGCGGCATGTCGAGAATTGGTTGAAGGGGAAATGTGCAGGAAATCCCTTGAAATTTCGAGAACCCGGTCTTCCATTGTTTTCCTGATAGTTTTCCTTCCAATCCATTGATCCATTGGCAAATGTTGGTGCAGGCATGGGTGAGGCAATGTCGCTACCCACAGCGCATCCTGCCACCTGGCTTGAGATGTCGGCTGTAATTCTTTAAATGATTGGGATCCGTGTGATTTTTTTTTTCCTTCATGCATGTCTTGAAGAACTGCTTTAAGTCGACAAGTAAAGTATAGAGAATAGATTATATTGATACATATGATATTATATATGTTCATGTTGTTGTTTTGGGTGACCACGCTGAGGACAACTCCAGAGTGTGACTTCAGCATCACCGTTTGAGCAGATAGGTACCGAGAGACCTCGCTGGGTGTATTACATAGAGGTATGACCCAGTGGCCCCTGGGGAGAACATTTGACCCCCAAATGATGTTCATTGAAATTTGTCATTTCTCACCGGGTACACCAAAACCCTTGGTGCAATCCTACCAGGTGCGACTGGGTTTGGCCCTCAACTTCTCAGTCTTCCTGCATGAGGTGTTGAAGGACAGTCGACGTAACACAGGGCTGTGGTCGGTTCGGGGAATCCACCAACCCCAAATCTATGGCTATAAAATGTTATGGGGATTCAACCAGGAAACAGCTAAAATCCGGGAATACACCAACCAGAATGATCCAGGACAGTGATATCATTGGATAACCCCTTCCAAAGATGACCTCACCTAATAGTCAGTCAGTCTTGTTTCGGGCTTGTGACTTGAACCAACAACCACAAGGATTAGGGCCAACCTCAACCATCGACTCGCCTTTGCTGTGGTTTGAACTTCAAGGTGGGGCCCCCAAATCATGGGCTATAGCTAATTTGCCTAAAGATGGTATTTCATATACGATTGTATGCATTTGTGGATATTTGTTGGCCGCAAAACTCCATCAACCACCATTAGTTGTTGCTTCAAGCTGCATTTTCGACGAAAAAACCAGCATCTTCGGTGGTTTTCACCATGTTTCATCATTTTTCGATGGTTTCACCACCATTTTGGGTGGTTTTTTTTGTTCACCGCTCCCACCGTGGTCAAATCTCCAGGACACCGAGCACGCGGTGGCCACGGCCACGGATGCACTGAATGCGGCCAGCGCCGGCATCGAGGATATCCCGGAGGAGTCGCGCAACGATGCTCGGCAAGGGATGTCCTTTTCCCACATCGGTGGATTACCCTTTGGTAATTTAACATACTTGTAGCTATTAAAAATGGCCATAAGAGAGAGAGAGAGAGAGTTAAAAAATTGTGATTTTCCGTAGTTATGTGAGTTTACCAGGGGGTAGCAGAAGGTGCGCCCCAGTCAGCGAGAATAGATTATAGACTGAAGCGGCCCTTCTTTTTTCCGACAGTAACAATATTGGCTCACTGTGGGTGGAGTGTGTTTTTGTGACAATAATTACAATGAGGGTTTTAAACGGCCCAAATTTGATTTTGACCAGCAACAGCTGTGTAAATTGGATCCAGACTTGGGCTTAGCAATATGCACCTCCATCTAGTATGGTAATGGCAAATGTTGATGATCTTTGGGGTTGCCCTCCAGGAAATTTCTTATTCTGGTGGTAGTTTAAACTTTATTTACATCTTATTTTTAATTTTCAGCCATACTTCAAGAATGGGCATGGGTTGATTATGTGCGATGACTAGCATATTTTTAGGGGGCAGGGGGGGAAACCATCAATCAGTAAATCAGGATCAGGATTGCTATTATATTGTAATATCCGGTGGATGGCGGCAGCTACGGAGCTAAAAGGATCCATACTCATTTTACATGGGGAGCCAAGGAGCGACTAAGAGTTTCCCAACCACACAGTAGATTGTTGATGATTGTTGCTAAGCCAAATTTCCACCAAATCCATCCAAATCCATCCATATCCCGTTTCTGAGATAGTAAGCAGCTTTTGTGATCAAATATTTTTTCCACCCATTCTACAGGCTTCCAAAATGACATAAAAATCCATGCGCCCAGTACCAAACCGAGAACTTTGTTTAGGGGTACTTTCAGCTAGGCGGGGGGATTCTGATTGGTACTGTGAAACCATGTAGAACCAAGAAGGGGTAAAATAAGGTAAATCATTGCTATTCGACAAAAAATCGATTTGTTTGGCAACTGGTGAGCCCACTCTAGTCACGATTCACCTTTGACATGATGCGTAAATTTGGCTACTGGGAGATACTATAATGGATTCGACACATTAATGACCTCCCTGATCGACGAAATTCCTGCTTGTGATGGTTTATGCAGCGAGCATCATCCCCAACTGCGTATGCAGGTTTAAGTGCATTGAACAATTTGCTTAGTTTGGGCGGGTTGGGGATAGAAATGAGCCCAGAAAGATGTTTGCTTTGTCGTGGTTTGTCCAGAGACTAGGGGCAACTTCTCCAAAATCACATGCTGCCGCTATTCTTTGAGTGGACAAAATGACAAAATATGATAAATCATTTTTTTTCTTTGATCATTTCTATATCAATATGTTTCGCTTTTCCTTCAATTTGTCCAGATTAATTCGTTTGCTCACTATTCTTCAAGAGCCAGCACCTTCCAAGTGACTGTTTGGCACACAAACCTACAGCAAGCGTTGATGGGATGTTGTTCCCACAAGTTGAATTCCACAATGAACCCAGCCCACCTTTCTTTATCACATACATATTACCAATAATTCAATATAATATAAGCATAAATATAAGCATATACGCCCCATCCTTTTTCATATTTCCATGGCTCACCGCTGAGGATTCCATCATCACCATGCAGCTTCTCAATGACAATCTCATGCTTTGGTCATCCCAGTGAGCGCGCAAATTCAGCGCTCCCCCTATAGGCCTGGTGTCCCCAGCCTTTCGGTAGTCGCGACAGTGTGACCGTGCCGTGGAGGCGGATGGGGCACCATGTAGTGATCGGTCAATTTGCACGCGTAGAGCTTCGATTCCGAGGGTTCCAAGAAAATGGGTCGCCAGCGCAGGTTTACCATTTGGGATTCAGGTGGTCTGGGTTTTCCATGGTTTCCATCCACGCTTAAGGATGGCATATATAATTTACATGTAAAGCTTGAGATATCTTGAGATAGTGGGTGATTCCACGCAACGAGATCCCAAAACAGTGGTACTTGACCTGACTGAGTTCATGTGTAGATGACTACAACGGACCGTTTATTTGATTCACGTTGTAATTTGGAGGTCCAACCTGAGATATCAAGATAATTATCCTATAGGCATTTTTTGTGCTCAGATGGAGAGAGAATCGTTGTAACAATCCTGGCCTGCCAGGTAAATCAAGGAGATAGATTGAGGCTGCATCAGCAGATTCTCCTTCCAGTGCCTTTGAATGAAACGCGTGCCCTTGGGATGATGGGAGAAGCCTCATGAAGCCAGGAGGCCGTGGAAATCCATCGGGCCAAAAGATCTGTGTTCTGCAGTTCTGCTGGATTTTTTTTCAATCGCTAAGTCGGGGACAAATAGCCCCTCAATTTGCACAAAATTGTTGGAAATGTGTGGAAAAGTGCCGCGGAGACCCGCAGAGCCCTTTTGATTTGACCTGAATTCAGCGACACGCCCGTAGTTCTGATGATACAGTATGTCCTCTCGAAATTGCGATAACTCCGGGTTCCATTGACCTCTTCAGAGACATTTTGGACTGAGGCCGGTGATCGCACGCATGGCATTGAGGCAGATCGGGGTTTTGACATCGACGACCGCAGGAAGCGAGGTCAAAATGTAAATCATGCAGTTGGTATAGGGGTAATATCAGTCATATCATGGGTAATAAGTAATATCTATTGGGACTAGACGCAAAAGACACAAAAAATCCAGTGGTTAGGAGGGAGATGTTATGGGTATCCATATTCCTGTTGAACAGAGAGAAAAGGAACCACTACTACAAGGTTGAAAAAAATGATTTCAGACTGATGAATTATGGTTAACATCATCTTTTAAGGGGATGAACATCATGACAATCAATTTGAGAGTAAATGTCATCTATGAACAGTTGACTCTAAACCTACTATGTTTGTGCATTCTAATCATGGATTTCCCTTCTTGGATGTTTCCATATTGAACATATATCATCCTAAAACTATATTCTATTATTAGTCCTATTCTGGTGTGTTCTTTGATTGGATGATGGTTCCATTTGGCAAATGTATTTTTAGACATTGAAACCATCATCCTGAAATGCGCCAAACGAAGCCCCGCATTTTCCTGGCAGATTCTGATGATGCATCACCACCTCAGAGTCGTGGCACCTGCTTACTTACCCTCCAGTAAACCAACAGAACTATGGAACCTCACCATGTTTAACATGGTTTTATGAATTTAATATAAGTCACATTAAGATACATTAAGTATTAGATCATTACCTATAAATGGCAAAATTTAATAGCTACGTTAACTGATTTGGAGGGTATGACTTTTAGTTCGCTGCCAGGAGTGGGCCGCATGCTGTGATCTCTCTGGGGAAGTTTAGGTTTGTCAGCTAGATTTTTATTCGGAGATAGTGGATTAATAACCTGGTTAACAACTATAGCTACCATCTGGTTATTTAACATAGCCATGGAAAATCCCTTATAAATGGAGGTTTTTAATGGGAAAATCATCCAAAATTAACCATTTTCCATGGCTATGTTAAATAACCACAGGCTATATAGCAAATCCCATGGCCCATCTAAGTAGTGGTTACCCTAATCAGTGTGTTTTTTTTCTCCCCCCCCATCCGCATGGTCTTGGATCTGGGCATGTTCTCAAGGCCATAGCATTGTACAACATGGCCACTGAACGAAAGAAATGACAACACAGGGGTTATGGGCTCCTAACCTTTTAGCCCCTAGAACCACAAAGCATTTAGTCAACTTCACTATCAAAGATCATTCCAGTATGATTTGCTATTTTGCTAGCTGTATTTGGGTTTGGACTCGATTTGGACCTAAACTGCCAAGTCGTACGACATGTTGATGCATGTTGCACCCCCGATGGCTGGGCCCGGTGAACATTTTCCCCTGGTGGGCAGGCCTTGATGATGAAAGAGGGCGACTCTCACAAGTTAAAACCTGTGGCCGCTTGACATACAGGGCCCAAGGTTGTTTCCAGCAATTTATGACAGGAAGTGTTGGAGATCCTTTTGCGAACAGATCTGAAGGTGAAAAAAGACATTGTCCTAGACCTAGATGATGCAATGATAATTCGGCCTGAAGGTGCATGAATCAGTGGAAATGCCCGTCGTTCTTTTTGCTCCGCATTGAAGAGTCTTTTGTATGCTAAGATGCATAGATCTCTTTGAAATGGATTCTTGGAGTTGGGGAAGCCAAACTGGTTTGCAGCTCCTGAACACAAAAATGGCTCTTCTGAGGAGAAGAGATGTCGTGCACTCTGGAACGTGATGATTGCGCCACTGCTCATGCCACTGGGCGTAGAAATTGCATTATCAGAACACTGAAATGATTGTATATCCAGATACTGGCAAGATCACGTCCCAATCGAACCCAATTCAGAACAAGACACGTTGCAAAGTAAGTTTTCAAAACTGCGTTCCTTTGTGTATTTAATGCAATCTTTGCATCGGTTTGAGAAGGTGCAGTTGGATGGCACTCCGTCATCGTGTTTGATGTGATGACTGTGATGGGAACTTCACCAAGACACTGAGGCTGGCGCACCTCAATCGTCTTGAAAACCGTCAGCCAGACCTCTTGAAGTATTTGCTGGTCCGCCGTTTGCAGGGGAGGGCTGCGGCTGATCACTTGCTAGATCTTGGGACATGTGTTCTTTTTAGTACCCACGTTTGGAAAAGGGCTGAAACCACCAAACACACCCAAACCCTATGGAGAAGCAATGTCTCTTTCGGGATCCTTTGGAGTTGATGGGGGATCTATCGGATCCAAGGGGAACGCTTTGCTCTATCCATTGATCTAATTTTCAAGAGCTACAGTGGCTACAGCGCCAAATGACCCACGCCTTCTTCACCTTTTGAGATTTTTGAGGCAAAGGATGGCAAAGGTTCAGGGTTCCTTCTCGTTACCAAGTCTAAAGCGCCGGCTTGAAGAAACATGTGAATATGAAAGTTGGGATCTGAGAGGTCCAGCATGCGCAAGTGAGAATCCATATGGCTTGGGTTTGGGTCGGCTTGGGTTGTGGATCAGGTCACCTGAAAACTCTGATTTTACACAGACTTGGGTTAAAAGAGCAGTTTCCTGCGAAAACAGGGCCATGTTGCAATACTATACTGTAATTGAATCCGAAATCAAGCTATAACAAAATAGATCAATGATCAATGTTGATAAAGTCAAAATAGTTTCTATATGTTTATATTCAGGACCCATCAATAACCATAAAAATACATATACGAATATATATATATATATATGTATATATATATATACATATATATATATATATATTTATTTTTATATATATATATACATATATATATATATATACATATATATATATATATACATATATATATATATATGACCAGCTAGGTTTCTTGGCAACCATTTGGAGTTTTCCTTGAAACCCGTCTTTCTGGGAAGCCCCCGGCCACAGCACTGTCTTCTTGGACCTCGTGGCATGGTCTTCGGAGTGTTGGCCAGCGTGTCGCCGGTGCGGTGGGCTGAGCGTCATGGAAATCCCATGGGGAACCCTGATCTCAATGGAAAGTACCCTCTGGTAATCAAACATGGCAATTGAAAATCCTCCAATTTATAGATGATTTTCCTATTGAAACCTCTATTTTTAGGGGATTTCCAATTGCTATGTTTGATTACCAGAGGGTAACATGAAGATCTCAATTTCAAACTGAATAAAAGAAAGTAATGGGGAATATTCGACTGGAAACTCATTACAACTTCTAACAATATCTTGTTTGGATCTGTCAGAAATTGGGAAGCACGTCAATAAACTGGCCATGATGTAGTAGGTCTAAAGCTAACAAACCCATTGACACACCCATAGTGACCCGTAACCTCCCCGGGTTCTCCAGAAATGGGATATATCAGAAAATGGCCTTTTCAACCGGACGATTCGATGATATCATGATGATACAATGATATAATTCTTCCCATCAATCATGGCAAACTTGTCCAAACCCAAAGATGTTTAGTTGTTACATTCATTTGCAGTTTCAAGTCAGTCTAGCGGCCCGCATTGCCAGACAAAAATGCAGCCAGTACTGTTGCAAGATGGGGATACCTCTAAATCGATCTGCCGCCGCATGTTCTTTCGGACCTACCCTCAGTCATCCCCAGTCTATGTTTTTGTTTCACCTTTTGTTAGAGAAACATGGCTTTCCGGAATCCCTAAGTTGTACCTGTTGATATTCAACATGAGGGCTTCAATCACTGTGCATGCAAAATGACTTTCTTGTTCCAAACAGTTCAATGTGGCTGGCATATGAAGGTTTCAATAGGGTGTAGGTGATTGGTCCGTCCCTCTCCACTGCCCAGACGAAGCGAAACGCCACGCTCCCAGCGTGGGAGGAAGTGGCCAAGGTGTGCTGGTTGGGGAGGGTTGGTTGAACTCAGCTCATCAAAGATGATGGTTGGTAAGGGGTAATTAACATTAATTAACTATCTATCCCAAAATTTGCCATCGGTGCATACACTAACTATATGAGTATTATTGTGGTTATTTTCAATATGGTTTTGGAATTGAATTGCCCAAGATCATGATTGCATCTGCAGAATCAACTCGTATGGAAGAAGGATATGAAATGCACTCCAGAACATGCCATAAACATGTCCAAAGAAATGTGCTGCTTCTCTGGGCATTGCCTTTGACACCTAGCTATGTGAAGATGCCGTAGATGCAGACAGGCTCGTTTTCCAAACTCATATTTTCGCAGCATTTCTGAATGTTGTCCCACATCCACCAGGCCCTTGAAAGCGGCTCCCTCTCGGAGCGCTTGGAGAACCTGCGAGTGTTGGGCTTTCGAGGGCCCAAGCCGCGCAAGACTTGCTGGGCAGGATCTGTGTTCCTTGGCTGTGTCAGTGGGATGATCCTGTCTCCACACGCAAAAAATGGAGGCTCCATGAGGCTCTCCACTTACTCATATACATTGAATTTTGAATTGCTTTTTTTTTTTTGGGGGAGCCTGCAGCTGCAGCACCTTGACATTCTACATTCTTGCTGATTGGCAGTTTTCTGTATCAGGTAAATGGCGTTTATCAGCTAATATCAAAGATTGGCCTTGATTTGAACCCACACAGTATTTTGGCTACGGATCCCAATGATTGCCATGTTCACATCTATTCTTCAGATGATTTATGTTGGATTTTTTTTCCACTGCCAGGTGTCCTAAATTTAAAATCATCGTTCATATCACTCACTCATCATCTCTGGCACCCTTCCAGAGTTCACATCAGAAGAGCTGGAGCTCCGGAGCCTCCTCAGGTGGGTCAAAGATGAATATCCACGGAATCCCGATTCGGCGCCGTGGAAGGCTGTCGATTCTTCAGGGACTCCACCATGGAATTTTCCACGGTAAGATCAAATGTGGCTGGCTGGGAAATTCCCGAAATAAATGGAGGTTTCTAGCTGGGAACATCATCGATGGATCTATACCCTCTGGTAAACGTTTACATAACTATGGAAAATCACCATTTTTACTGGGACAATCCAGTATTTCAATGGCCATTTTCAATAGCTAGTTTCACATAACCAGAGGGTAATATGAGGGAATATTCCATTGCCGTGCTTCACACCAGAGGGTCTTGAGGTTTCTGCCAGCAGCGAAGTGCCTGCATCGGCCAGGCCTTCGAGTACGTTGATCGCGAGGACGCTGAAGTCCTGGGGCGCCTTGGTGCCACCAGTTCCAGAATTGGCCTGAGGGAAGATACACACACACATGTTTTTCCTCCTGCATATAGGTGCGATGTAATGCTGCGGCAGGGCAAAGGCTAAATTCTAAGCCAAGGCACAACTTCGGCTCATTCGGCTTATATATGTATATGTATATATCATTATATATATATATTATATATATATATAGTGTTTTTTTCAGTTTCGAAGTTTTTGAATTGATGTGTTTGGAAAAAGCCCGGTCATCTATGAATTGTGTACATTTTTTTGGGAGAAGATCAATGAAAATCGCTCCATTACCAGGCAAGGGAAGCCGGGGATGAAGAACGAAGCCTTTCGTTGGAACCGCCTCTGGTGTCTGGAGAGCAATCTGCAGGTGGACACCAAGGAGCGGCTGATGGTGGGAAACTCCCGTTTTTTTGGCCTTGGTCGTTGCAATTGTATGAACTTGTGAAGGATGGATATATATATATATATATATATATATGTTCAATATATGGATATGTTCCATATGTATCCATATGTTTCAAGCGTTTCCACTGAGATTTTGATGGTTTGAGCCCGCAAAATGATGATGCTGGCACGCCGGTGGAAGCACACTGGCTTCCCCCACATTGTGCTTTGTCAACATGTTCTCTTGAAAGCACTGTCAGTGTCTAGCCTTGGAACAAAAAGGCAGAAGTGGTTTATTGCCCACCTTGGATTGACAAAATGGATTGATTGAACGGACGTTCCTTTGCAAGGAAGATGAGCATGAAGCTGTTCCATCCCGTACCCCATCAGTGATCATCAGCTTCAGCTTGTTCGCCCTTGGTCAACTAATTCCCAAAGCCTTTGAAGATAGAAGTTGAAGGGGGAAGATCCCACTTGGGGTATTGATAAAAGCCAGCCGCTTTTTTCAGAGGCGCCATTTGTGCTGGGGGTCTCCAATATTGCAAGCACCGGAGATGGGAATCCAATCATCAACGCCAGTAAACATGTTAGCAGTAATGCAGGCAATGCAGTGGTCGCATCCTTCAACTACGTTCGTTTCTATAGTGCCTTTTCTTTCTTGTGTGGAAGATCATCAAATTGAGGATCCCTTAATTTCAATGATCCCTTATGCGCGGGTGTGGCTTGGAAGGAGCGTGAGTGGGAGATGGGCTTCAAGAAGCGTGCGGAGCAGTTCATTTGGGAGGCCGGGGAGAGTGGTTCCGGCAGGGCCATTCCTGCGTAGACCGATCTTGGTAAGAAGATAGGTAGACTGATGGTGGGAAGGCGATGGAGAGAGAGAGAGAGAGAGAGAGATGGTTCTTCATGGACTTCTGCCGTAACTTGAGGAATGTAATACTCAAAAATAATTATGTATGTATGTATAGATATATATCGTGCTTCCAATGTTTTCTTGCTAGGTATTTCAGCTTAGCCATTCCTATTTTGCTTTCGTTCTCTTTTGCGGATGTTGCTGCTGTTGCCGATGATGATGGTGGTGATGATGATGATGATGGTGGCAAATGTACGGTTCATTACCAGACGGTTCAGCAGCCCACTTCCTGGCATTCGAAACCTCGCGGCTCGACTGGGCACCAGGAGTCTCCAGGCTTCAAGTGGGATGGAGGAGCTGGCAAATTGCCCACACCCAACATCCATGACAAGTGACCTGGCTCGCAGCCTGGAGACTCAAGCTACTCAGCAACCCTCCCCCACTGCGACCCCCCAACAATGGTTGGGTGATGCAGGGTTTATTAGGCGATTGTTCGCCAACAAACATGTTTATAAGAGTGAATCTTAGCCAGATTATCATTCATTAGAGGGTCACCGCAGTGTGGAGGGTTGGCTGAACACCCATGAAAGAAATGGACGCTGCTCTTGGGGGGGTGCCTCGGTTGTAGATGGGCTTCTTGCAAATGTGGATTTTCACAATCGAACATCACAAAGATTCAGAGGAATTTCCTGATAGGGGACCATGTCAAGGAAACCCTTTGAATCAGGTTGGATGGTTCTTCAAAAGGACTTGTCCTTTTGAAAGGGTTGCGGGGACACACCGTTTCTCTTTTGGCATTGTATACCAAGTGTCGTTGGTTCTGTGCATGAAATCTTAGCAGTGTCTTGGCTTTCAATATCTAAAATCTCTACGGTGTCGTGGCATTTGATGGATGATGAGCCATGGTAGTCCCTTCCCCCTAAAATTTTCTCCAAGATCCCTCTTTGGGGAATTTAAGCTTAGGAGACCGGGCTACTTCAAGGGTCCAACTCTACTATCATGTCCACAACCGCATGTCGCGTGCACGGCATGTCGCGTAAATTGCGCCCCAGGATTCAACTCACGAATCGGCTGTTCGTGGATGAGGCCTGGCGTCCTGTTTTGGAACACCTGGCTTCCCCAAGTAATAGGGATTCTTAAAATATCTTAAAATGGGGGATCCACAAAAAACATAGGGTTTCAATATGTTTCAATAGTAAATTGGTCTAATTTTGGATGATTTGGAGCACTCAGTGTACCCCCAGATGGAGTAAGACCAAATGATGCAGCCATGCTTGTGAGATGGTATGCCCTAATTACTGGTGTTTCCTTCCCGGCTGATGCGTTTTGAGGCCCTGGGTGTATCAACAGAGGCTGCCCACGGATCGGGTCGAAAGTTTTCCCAGTGCCGCAGGCATTAGCCCAGTGTGTCCCGATGACCAGCCGCCTGAAGCTGGTGGGTGAGAAGCTTCTCTGCCGCTTGGCTGCGAGGCTGACACGGGGTGCTGCTGGTGCGTTTGAGAAGTGCCAAATTGATGTTTGAGATGGTACAGATTTGGATGGTCATTATGATGATTATTATATAGATAATATTAGATATCATTAGCATGTGTTACTGTATTTGTTTTTGTTAATCATTATGAATTATAGGGATATTACTATGATGATGTTGATGTTGTCGATGATGATCCTTGCGATGGTGATTCAGCCAAGGTCCCTTGCTGGTGTTTTCGGCAGAGAGTTTGAAGAAGACCAGCGTTGGCGCCTGGCTGACTGGAAACGACCCTGAGGAGCCGGCCAAGGGTCGCAGTGTGCAGCGACCAGGTCAGTTGGTGGCTTTGATCGGACCGAAAATGTGGCACAGTAGGCCCCATTATGGATATTGTTATTATGGGAACCATTATTGATGTTATTTTGATCATATTGATGAATCAGCATGAGAGAAGACACGTTTGGGCGTTTGGGCGTGGCGTGGCTCATGCCCAGTGTCATGTACCACGAAGTGGTACAGTGATTCTACCATTAGGCTGGAGCAGCCACCGGAGTCCCATAGCATGTTGTACTCCATTTGCGTCAAGTTCATTTCTTCAAACGTCACAGAGCCGTAACGACACTCTCTTGCCCAAAGAAATGGTTGACCAGTCTGCACTCTGGTTCTCTATAGGCTCTATGGTGATTGGTTGGCTTTGGAATTTGCGGTTTGTAGAGATAGTTTTGATGTTATTGATGATTTACATGATGAGTTTCCAATGGAAAGTCTTGCTTCAAGTGGATATTCCCACCATTGTGTTTTGTTGTCCGCATATGTATTGTTAAAAGCCTCATTTAATTGTTACTGCTTACATTTGCAGCACTTACATGTTCTGTATTTTATCTATAATGCAAAACTCCTGGAGATGGCGATGGAGAGAGAGATAGTCCGTGTGTGCGTATGGATCTGATATAGCGTGTCTTTTTCAATGTCAATCTCTGCTACTGGATGCAAGTTTCTGCAGGAAGTGGACGCGGCCGAAAAGCTGGCAATGCATCGGGTGGCTCGGTGTCCTTTGTTCAGCATTTTTTTTGTTGTCAGCTTGCCTTGGTTCAATATATAGTAGGTTTAATGCGGATAATTACACATGGATATACCCTTTATTAATCAGGGTGTTTCAATCTAAATTGTGATTTAAATAGATGATTAGTGATCGCTAGTGTATCTACATATTTGTTTTTCAAATGGTGATTCATCTTGGTGTACCCTTCATAGATCAGTCTTTCATATGTGCATGTGTTGTTTTGCAATCACAAATGAGATGATATTATTGAGTCAATTAGTCGTTGGGTGGTTACTGATCCTTCATTTGTCAGGATTTTAAGCGTCAAAATTATGGTGATATAATTGATAAATGATTGTCGGTTTATGATTACAGGGGGGGTATACTACCCTATATACACAAATATGCACATTATCCATTGACCAAATGGTTTTTGGCACTGCTCATGTGTTCTTTTTGCCCAGGTGATTTAAGATTGGTTGATGGTTGGGATTGACATGTTGAATCTCCCATTTGCAATTTTTTGAAGAGGTTTTGAAATTTGTTGTAATTGATGGAATCGGAACCTGCACTGGATTATGTCAACCAATGTGCAGGACAACCTACGTACTCTTTCGTTATTTCACATTTTTTCCAACTGCTTAAGTCCTTACTTAAGCAATTGGAAAATTGGTATCATTACCTATCTAGTTGGAAAATATATGTCTGGAAATGCAACCTGCTGCCTAGCTGATGTTAATCGCCATAGAAGGGCACGGATCACGGAAGGGCAGCAAAGCCAGTAGTAATCCCATCCCCTGACAGCAAATACCTCCATGACTGACCCCTCGAAAAATGAACAGATTCAACACAAAAAATGAACAGTGAATATTAGAGTATTAGAGGGAAAGGCCAATTCTTCTTTTGACCTTTGCTATTGCTGGATGAGTCCATGCTTGGTGCAAGCCGTGCATATGTCCTACTTGTGGTAGTCAGATTGCACAACATGCTGATGATTTTGTTCCATCCTTTTGTGGGGAGTTGATAATTCTTACCCATTGCTAAGTAGGGCTAAAAGCAAGAAGTATCGCCTGCTGGAAATCTCGGATCATGTGGAATCTTCGGACCCGGGGAACCCGCGGAAGCCGATCGGAATCCGAGGGACAGCATTGATTTGGTCATGTGAACACCATTTAATCCCAATTATAGCCTATTACCCTCTGGTTATTTAACATAGCCATGGAAAATCCCCTACAAATGGAGGTTTTAATGGGAAAATCATCCAAAATGAGCCATTTTCCATGGCTATTTTAAATAGCCAGAGGGTACATTATCCAGGTATCCATACATGGATTGTTGATTGGTTTGCAAGATGAGTCTCTTTGGGTTGGACCGGTTTGAAAAATCGCCAGGATATGCTTCGCTACGTGGCGTCCCAGGTGGCGATGCTTGGGAATTTTCTGGGTGTGTCGTGCGGACCCAGGTGGCCTTGGGTTACACATCCGAGGTGTCATCTAATATATATATATATATAATATATATATATAATATATGATATAATATATATATATATTTAAATGTATATAGATAAATATGTATTTTTATTTATGTGTATACATATGTATATATATATATATGAATGTATTGACGGACATGAGATATAAGTATTAAATGTGTTTGTCTTATTTGGTTGGCTGCAATAAGAACTTCCGTCACTCCCTGCCACCTCCAGGTAGCCTGTGGAGGCGCTGAAGAGAAGGTTTGGCAGAAGCCTTTTCTGAAGGCCGGGCATAGTTTCAGTGGAGGGTTGGGGATAACCACAACAGCTTTCGGGAGTTAGGTTCAGCTAGTATTATCTAGTATTTCGTATGATTTAGTTGCATTGGAAAGTCAAGGGTAAGAGTGGCAAATTGCCATAGATTGCCCACAGGTTGAGCCATTCGCCTGGGTAGAGCATTGATGATTTCATAGTTCATCCGTTGTTTCTTCTTTTTAGAGGAGTAGGTGACAATTGATCTGGTAAACTAACATAGCTATTGAAAATGGCCATAGAAATAGTGCATTTTCCCATTAAAAATGGTGATTTCCCATAGTTATATTAGTTTACCAGAGGGTAAGTGTTCAAAAGCATTTGAAGTACGCCATGCGGCAGGTCTGGGAGGAAACGAAAGAGAAGGTCGCCGTGGCGCTCCACGCCCAGCAAAGTGAAGGTGCCTGGGCAGATGGGGTCCCTGAGCCGTTTTTTGGTGTTTCAACCTGACTAATTGTGACATACCCAAAATATGGGACCCCCAAAAGACATCAAAAGAATAGATGGAATAGATGGAATACCAAGCCAGGGTTTCTATGGGGGTGTTCAATATTGAGGGGAAGGGATTGATGTGGTACGCCCAAATGCCATAAACCATGCCTCATTTACCCAATTCTAGCGTTTGATGCAATGATCAACCATACTCCTTAATATTATTGTTTTTGTCGCTTGGGTGTACCACATACATGACTATATAATGCACGCGCACATTACCATGGAGATGGTTTCAAGGAACCTCAAGAGCTTGAAGTCATGATGAAATCCAGCCAGCTCCTTGCAGAATACCATTCCCTGGGGCTCTCATGTAACGTTGGATTCGCAACAATAAACCATCACCATTTTTGTGGTTAGCCGATGTGAGTTGTTGGGACATGTTGATGCCTGGGGAAGATGGGTGAAACGGAGGCATGTCGACAAGAAACAGCTTAAAGTGGATAATTTGCCGGAAAAGTTGTAGCTTCCAGGTCCACCTCCATCATGGTGTTGGATAAAAAGGCAGGTGCAATCATTTATAATTTGTAATATATATTTGGATGAGTCGGAAATAAGTTCCCATGCATATGATGATGTACATGAACGGTGATACTCAGCATCACGGACAGATTCAAAGATCAGGGTATCGGTATCTAATACCAAAAAAGGTGTAATGCAGTTGCAGGTAGTTGCAGCCTACGCATGTGCCACCGAGAAGATAAAGGCACCCCACGAATCCCATTACTTGGTGAAGATTAATGGTGATCTTGCTATAATTACGATGCAAATATGGATTGCCAACTGCTAATTGCCAATACAACTGATCATACATCCAGTGGAGGTGATTTTCGGTGACCTCAAAGATAGACTACCCTCAGAACTTGCAAGAGGTTGCATGTATAATGGATATATCAAGTGTTTACCAGCATGCACCTGTACTATATATCTCTATATGATTTTCTATGAATGCTATGCACAATCAAATAAATAGGCAATTCTGTGAGCATTTGGCAACTATATATAATATTTAATTTATATGCACATGGGATTCCTTTTTTTGAATTTTGGACATACATATATATATATATATATACTATACGACTACATGACTATATCTAGGTATGCACATATATGTAAAGTTTAGAAGTAGTGTTAAATTGATCATGCCAGCCCCTGCCACGGCGGCAGATCTGGTGTGGTTGACGCAGTCGGCAGAGGAAGTGCGATGGCAAGCGAATGAGTCGGGTAGTCCCAGGGTGTGATTGGTGTGACTACTGGACTAAGTAGCTTTTGGTAATCTGACAAACACCGGGTTTCAACCATCTAATGTAATGGCTATTTTAGTAATGATCATTTGGTAACTTCACAGTTTGCCATGGAAAATGACCATGGTGAAAAATAGTAAATCATGTACAAATGGACCAATTTCCATGGCTATGCTAAATGTCATTGAATTACCAGATGGTACGTTTAAATACATGTCAATACCTGAGGCGATGGAGAGACGGAGAGGTCTGTGGAAATAGGTTCTTTCCTAGTATGCGTTTGTTTTTGCAATCATGCTTGACCCGTGGAATGATATCCTGTGTTTAAGCACTGATCTAGTATATAATGTTTTTAACGTCCGGTACACAAGCAAAGCTATAGACATCTCCCCAGTTGTAGATAATTTTCCTATGGAAAGCCATGGGTTTCATTTGATTTCCATAGCTAGCTTGTTAAATCAGAGGGTCAATTTTCATATATGTTGAATGCTGTAGTTTTCGAAGCTATGCATTGATATCCTATGCCAAGAATTTACACGCTAGTGGCTCGTTTCAGTGCATGGACAGATCCAAATCCCGCAATTGGGGCCCAGATAGAGGGATTTTATGGGCTAATGCTAGCCTCTTTTTGATATACGTCAATCCTGGGTCGACTTGATATGACCTTCGACTAAAATAAATCAGTTGAGTGTCATATTTAGGTTGCAAGAGGGTACGCAAAACAACTTCATTGCTGCATTGGGGTCATCAGGATCCATAAGCGTGTGGGTTGAAGGCCAGTCCCCATTACATAGTTCCCAAAAATTGATAGCAGTCTCCCTATCAACATAGACCCTGCCAAATAGGGGCTTGCAAGACTACTTTCCTATAAAACGAGTGATGCTCAGGGTCAAACTGGGAGGATGATATGGTTTGAATATGTTTGAATATGTTTGAATTGTGCGAGTTTATGGTCATCCCCCCCCCAAAAAAAGGATAGACAAGTGAATTTTCATGAATTGTCACCATTTCGATTTGGGATGTACTTTTCTATTTTCTTGCAGATACCCATGATATTATTATGCATTATGTTCACCAGAACCTCCGTTCGTGCTGCACTGCGTGCAGGTCGCAGGGCATTCGGCGTTCCGCGTTTGAACCCAAGGACGCTCCGCAGGACCAGGTCGCACCGGTGATGCGGTCTGCGGTTTCAAAGTGGATTGATGGGAGAGTTTCGTAGAAACTACCATCTGGTTATTTAGCCATGGAAAATGGCTCATTTTGTTTCTTCTTTTTAGAGGAGTAGGTGACAATTGATCTGGTAAACTAACAGTTTGCTATTGAAAATGGCCATTGAAATAGTGGATTTTCCCATGAAAAATGATGATTTTCCATAGCGATGTTAGTTCACCAGAGGGTACCATCTGGTTATGACTAACATAGCCATGGAATAGCTGGCGAATTTTGGATGATTTTCCCAGCTAGAAACCTCAGCCTCCATTTAGTTCGGGGATTTTCCATGGCTATGTTGAATAACCAGAGGGTACCTTTTGGGAACTGAAGAAAGGCCATGGAACATTAGAATTTGTAGATGATTGACTTGGTATCCATTAGATTAATTAGATGACCGGATGCTATTTTTTTGTGGTTGAATGGGGGTATCTACCACCGAGCTTTTGTGTCTGTTTTCTTGCGGGCTATCAAGCCTGGCAAATGGACAACTTTTTATCATGTTAGATCCGTTTGTAGCTGATTTACCCCTCTGGTATATTGACATAGACCCTGAGAATAGCTATTTTTAGAGGAAACAAATCTTCCAATCCCATCCCCCTGCCTGTTTCCTCTACAAAGTGTGGGCCTTAAGGCCCAAAAACAGCTTCATTTTATAGAGCCATTTTCTTCTACAAAGTTGAAGTCTGGTAGCCCAAAATGACGTGATAATAAGGAGGATATTTTGGTATATGATGGGGTTTGAACTTTAAACAAGTGCGTTTTTGGTTTCCTCGCTGTCTCTCATGAAAAAACAACCTGATGAAAATGCATTTTGTAGTGGGGACAGCTGGCATTGTAAGAAACAATTTCAAGTTTGTAGAGGTTGCATGCTGCCATGTTGCGCAAAGGTTTGAACTTTATAGCAGCCNTTTTGTAGTGGGGACAGCTGGCATTGTAAGAAACAATTTCAAGTTTGTAGAGGTTGCATGCTGCCATGTTGCGCAAAGGTTTGAACTTTATAGCAGCCTGCTTCCTTTGTGTTGCTTTGGCCAAGATGGGAGATGCCAGAAACACAAGATGGCAAAACCACCGGAAAAAAGTGCACAGGCAACATTGTTCTTCATTGTTTGTCCTGGATTGTGTTGGAACAATTTTTTCCAGAGTTTAAAATTGCATCATGGGATGACGTTCATTTTTCGGTAATCTTTTTGCAACAAGGNCTGGATTGTGTTGGAACAATTTTTTCCAGAGTTTAAAATTGCATCATGGGATGACGTTCATTTTTCGGTAATCTTTTTGCAACAAGGTGGAAAGCAAAGGGGAAAAATGCGTGCTGAGTTTTTTTTGAAGTGCCTGGGAATGTTTGGGACTGACTGGAGCCAAGGGCTTCTCTATAAAGTTCAAGGTTTCCCTATAAAGTTCAAACTGTGTCGAGAAAACGAGGTGAAATTTCAAAGGTTTTCTTGAGGAATGTTTGTATCTGACTATATCTGGAGTTTTAAAGAAGTTTTTGACTTAATCCCTGATGCGGTCGATTTTATGAGTACCCAATTTGAACTTTATAGAGGCTGGATTTCATGAAGGTGCTACCCATTTTGAAATTTATAGTGCTGGTCTGGGGTCCGGTTTTTAATTTTCAAGTTCGGGCTTCAACACCCTTCGACTAAATTTTGAGGAGGCATTTTCGTCTACAAAGTTCAAATCTGGTAGCCGAGAAATGGGGTGGTTTTAAGAAGGTTTTATTGGCGTATTTGGTGAAAAGCAATCTGTTGAAAACGAATTTTGTAGTGGGGACAGCTGGCATTGTAAGAAACAATTTNTTGCATGCTGCCATGTTGCGCAAAGGTTTGAACTTTATAGCAGCCTACTTCCTTTGTGTTGTTTTGGCCAAGATGGGAGATGCCAGAAACACAAGATGGTAAAACCACCGGAAAAAAGTGCACAGGCAACATTGTTCCTCATTGTTTGTCCTGGATTGTGTTGGAACAATTTTTTCCAGAGTTTAAAATTGCATCATGGGATGACGTTCATTTTTCGGTAATCTTTTTGCAACAAGGNCTGGATTGTGTTGGAACAATTTTTTCCAGAGTTTAAAATTGCATCATGGGATGACGTTCATTTTTCGGTAATCTTTTTGCAACAAGGTGGAAAGCAAAGTCAACAGAATCTCTTAATATCCCCAGCAAATTTCTGCATGCAGCACTGTGCAGTTTGGGGGAAAAATGCGTGCTGAGTTTTTTTTTGAAGTGGCTGGGAATGTTTGGGACTGACTGGAGCCAAGGGCTTCTCTATAAAGTTCAAGGTTTCCCTATAAAGTTCAAATTTCACGGCAAAAATGATGTGATAATGAAAAGGCTTTTTCCAAGACAAATCCTGCACTGAACTTTAAATTTTCGCTTTTTGGCTTAATTCCTGATTGGGTAGGTTTTTGGAGTTTTGCCCAGTTTCAACTTTATAGTGGCTGGATTCCATGAGGGTGGTACCCACTTTCCCACGTACTCCGGAATTCACACGGGGATCCAATCCCTATCTGCCAGGGTCTATTTTAATTTACCCGAGGGTACTTGTTAAACATGTTTTCGGTTCCCATTACATCCCATTGCCAGGTGACCAATCCTGGGGGAGGTTGCCAGATCTGATACTACATTTGGGGGGGAAGAGATAGGTTTCCTGTGTCCTGTTTTGTTTTCTCAACAGTGGTAGCAATGATCTGGGGCACGCTTGCAAATACATGTATTGCAATACAATGAATGATCATAAAAGCCAAAGTGGTTAATTCCAAAGCATGCTCACATGTAAACAAGTAAACAACATGGATTCGAAAAGGAACAACGGAACGAACGGAGCAACATTTTTTCCCATTCGCCATATTTTGTCTTGACTACATGCTGCCACATGCGAGCAGTGGCTTCTGTTTGGAAACATAGTTCAAGCTGACTATAACACTGGTTGTCGGTAAAGCTTAGAGAACACACAAGGGTAATCTTTATGATACACACATGACATATATTAAATATGATATAGATTCTAGATGCCATGCCTATATATGCCTATACCATTTCAATCCATTTTGTACCATGTTCCACTTGTGTATACATATGCTTTCTTTGTGCCAGTCTCAGTGGGATCTCCCTGGCTATACCAGGCAGAGCTGTTGCCCGAAGACGAGATACGTTGGTTCAAGCGCAGGCGCGTTGCGGCGCGTTGCGGCGCGTTGCGGCGCGTTGCGGCGCGTTGCGCATTGGTTCAGATTTGCCCTGGATGGGCCATTTGGGAATGGTAAACATACCAGTTACAGTATACAACAATGGTGAATTTGGGGATGGTTGATGATTGTTTCAGCAACATTAATCCTTTCCCACTAAAAATCACAACACCCCCCACCAACCATGGTTTAGTAACAGTACGGGATTTATTCGTATTTGGGACCATGCAAGGGGTTTTTGATATAGGGGTGGTAGGGTTCTTGGGGGTGGGGTCGCCTTACTGGGGATGGTGGTTGAAGCAAAAAAACTTACGAAAGGAAGTGTTTCTTTTACCAAATGAACGACTACTCTAGTAAACCATGGGGATTCCAACGCCTCTGGTGATATTTGGGGATGGGTCAAGATCATGTTTCAGGTGGGATGAATGCCACTATAAGAAGCTTTTGCGATCAAACCAGGGGGTTCGATGGGGGTCCCGGCACCCATTCGAGGATCCCAATCACGATGTGCAATTCGCCTGGTGCCGCGCTTTGGAAGTTGGAATCAGAAACTCCCATAGAAGAGTGGAAGTTACTGCCTGTATCTGATTATCTTCTAGCTTGGACATGCATTTTTCAACCAGCATTTGTTGTTCTGGCTGTCCAGCCCGAGCCAGGCAATCCACACAGGCCTTGGGAAAGTGGTGCCAGGGTTGGGATGCAGGTTTAAGATGGTTTTAAACAATAACAAGGAGCCGATGGACCCAATGATACCTTCAAATGCAAGAGCTGAAATTCCGAATGCCCATAATTCAACAACAATCATGATATATCATACTGATAGTGATGACGATCAGGATCAAGATTATGTGATGCCGATATCATGAACATGAGAACGATCACCTTCAAGGACCCTAGCCCAGTTCGTTTAAGCCAGCAGCAGCCAGCAATGCCACATATTGGTCGGATCAGCTACATATTTGTTGGTTCAAACCCCAGTTAATGTTGTTAAAACATTTACACCATGTGGATACCTATTTATACACATTTACATTTGATCATTTGTATATACTATATATGTATATAGATTACATGTATAACATGTACACACACATAGATATATATATATATATGTGATTATATGTGAATCTCTATATATATATACAGATATATACATATGTGTATATACTTATAATTATATATATATACATATATATATATATTTATACAAATATAATGATATATACACATGCACGTATGCACATATACATACATGTATACATGTATACATATGCATGTGTGTGTGTGCGATTGACCTGTAAGAATTGATAATCCCTTAATTTGGTCAGACGCATGTTTTTCGCTGCTTCCTTTCGCAATTGATGCAATTTCTAGTTTCTAGCTAAGTCCCTTCTCAACATGGCGATTCCCCATTGCACTGTTAACCTATTTGAGGGTAGACCAGGTTTGGTTCAAAAGAACAACTACATCAAGAAATCAAAAGAGAAAGAAACTTGATTTGGCTTGTCAGACCGTTGAAATCCTCACATTTTCGTGAACCTGCTAAGAACACCTGTCAATCCCATTGATTTGTTTGTTTTATTTCATGTTTTTTTTGATCAGCCCCAATATGCTAATAGCTAGCTAATTGACATACATATATTTAAAACCCGTTTTTGTTTCCCAAAAATATGGTAGAAAGTCCTCATTTGAAGCTTTTTCGTTCTGCTAAAATCCGAGGAGATTGTCCCTAATTGAAATTGCTTGATACTCTCCTGTAAGCTAACACAGATACGGAAAATCCACTATTTGCAGATCATTTTCCGAAACCATTGGTTTTCCACGGGTTTTTGTATATTTACCCTAGGGCCCTGGGGTAAAATCCTCATTTTGACTGCTTGAAACCTGCCCTGAAAACAGGCCTACGTTCAGCTGCGGCTCTGTGGGGCCATCGGCTGTGCCAAGGAGAGAACATATAGGGGATATAGGTGATGATGAGTTTTATACATAGGGAACTCATAGGGATATATCTAGTTTTGTACCTACATAGTCATAGATATATGGGGTATACATACATATAAAACTATATGGCTCCGACCAAAGTTAAGGAGCTATTCCTTTGCATTGCCCATGCGATTAATTTGGCGTGTATGTATACCTACCTTTTTCTATGTGTTTCCTTAATGCAGTCAATGGCGCCCTCAGGCAAGTCAATCACCAAATATAGGTAGATCTCAATAGATACAGTACAGTAGCTACAAATAATTAGTGTTGTCCCAGGACCAATAAACAACCAATTTACTGATAGCGTGGCCACACATGTTAATAGAATTGGTTTCTCTATTCTGAGGGGTTGTCCCCAATTAAATCAACAGAGTTTATTGCTCCAGGGTTGACGTATAGATGCAAGGGTCACTCTTGTTCGTTTTCGGATGTGCATTCCAGTTGGCAAGTACTATCCATGTTATAAGAGAGTTTATGTGGGATATAGATATATGGGCAACCCAATGCCACAAACAACTACCATTTGGGGATCGTTGGAATCCCACCCAGAAAAATGGTGATAATATGGCATTGGGACTACCACATTATGATACATTATGTACATATATATATATATATTTGGTAAATGATGTATAGTATCTATGGCTGATGATAAGATATAGCAATTATTGGTTATTTTTTATGGTTAATACGGTTAATATACATGGTTACCTTCTGGTAATTTGACATATCTATAGAAAATCACCTTTTTGAATGGGTAAATCATCATAATTCATCTATAAAAGTTGGCCATGTTCCAAAGCCATGTTAACTAATCAGAGGGTGATTTCCATTACCCTCTGGTAAACGTTTACATAATTATGGAAAATCACCCTTTTTCATGGGAAAATCCACTATTTTTATGGCCATTTTCAATAGCAAACTGTTAGTTTACCAGAGGGTAATATCAATGGTCAATGGTTTGGTTCAAGGGAAAATCTACAGGATACTAGCGTCATGTATCCATAGTCATGTTAGTTTACAAGAGGGTAATCCATTAATATCCCATTTATAGATGGTTTTCCCATTAAAACCTCCATTTATAGAGGATTTCCAATAGCTATGTAAACGTTTACCAGAGGGTACCCTAGTTTTGCATGGCTTAGAATTCACCCGCTTCCCGCACAGCCAGGATTTCCTGGCCATGGCGGCCTCCATCAGCCGTACGCAGCCCAGGTGCGTTGCCCAGTTTTATGTACGGAGATGTTTAATGATGTTTGTATCATATATTCGGTTTATGTACATTAATACGCAAAAAGTATACACAAATATGGAATATGTCTACATAATGTGATAATACACATGTGTGTATATATATATATGTCATATATATATATGTAACATATATGTAACCATAAAATAAGCCACTTAGGCATTCACTAAAAAACATCCATCGATGCGCCGTGGTTTGTGAGTCAACTTAACTATCGTTCGACAATGGGTTGTAGTTGGGGATGCTGTTCCTAGCTTAAATTACCCTACGATCAGCAGGAATCGCGTATTAGTAGACAAAATGGCGGTTTGTTGGGAAATTTGCCATAGTATTACGATGGGAGATCATCATTTGAGCATTGGTTGCTAGTACTAGGGATTATCATAACCCATGAGCTGGGAATCGCGTCCTAAACCAGTATGGCAGGACGGAGTGTGTGAACACTGCTCAGTCGAGGGTTCTATGTGTTTCCAAGATTCTTTGGGGTGCTCCAATCCAATCGAATTCGTGATGTTGATCGAATTCTATCAAAACCATTCAAAAACATGGTGCTACAGTGTCAATTCCATTCAACGATGGTTGGTGTGGGTATGATGCGTCTGCCCTGCTACAAACTGATCTAAATGATGTAAATGTCCAAAGTGAATTTATTTGCTGTTTAAAGAGGTTGATATTCAAAAGACTCCTGGATCCACTGCCCACGTTTTGCAATGTCAAACGCACAGTGTAAGTCGTGGCTGATAAACTTGGATGACCACAACCCAATATTTGTTAGTTTCATTATTTTCTAGCAGTAAGAGGTGCCTTCCAATTAGTTCCGCCAGTGACCTCCATTTACGTTTGACATTATGCATGGGTAATTGCCGTTCTGAAATCTATACCCCCAAGAACCCTCAATTCTTTTAGTGCTATATATTTGTGAAATTGGGATCACATTTACTAGCCGGTGTTTTATTTATATAATTGAATCATATTTAATCCATCATTTGATTCACGGGATTGGAGAACTTATGCACCTCCCCATCAAACCAACCAGGGACTTTTGAAACATCGGGGCATCTATATGGTTTCATCACTTCAGATTTTGGAAGAAGGCATCAAATCTATGGACTTTCAGCTCATCAACAACCAAACTTAATTAGTTCCAGAACTTGGATTCATGAACATGCCTTGCAAGGTGGTCCCCCCCCCCAGCTATAGTAAATTGTTTTCTAAACCCATGAGCAGCACACTGGTCTCATCACCATAAATCTCAAAGTCATAACCAACTTTATTTGACAAGTATGAACTAACTTTACATTACCATACGCATATCGACCAGAACCCCCCGTGCACATAGCTTTGCCAAACGCGAAGCCCACGGGGCGCGAGGAATTTCGCGCCGGCCTTCTGGATGGGTAGCTACGGCTTGCTGCTCTGGGGTCGAGCAAGGCAGCTGAGACCCAGCCTGGTGCGGGATCCCAGAGATGATTCAAGGGTCACTCGGGACGGGCGTCGGCTACAAGTGGTGCCCTTGGCTGTTGGCTAAGTGATAACTTACAGCTCGGGTTTGTGGCGCCCTAGCCTTCCAGTTACCTCTGAGGTAATTAAGCCGGGTGGTTTTACTTTTTGACCCTTTTTGCTGTTGTCATGGGATACCTGTTTGGCAGGCAATTGGAAGATGAGGGGTAGATATATCTACACTTAAAGGGAGGTTATAAGCCCACTTAGAGCTGCTGGGGCGCCACTTTGTTTGATCATCCATGATTGCCTGAGGATGTTTCAACTGCGTTTTGAAGCCCTACTTGGGATATATTCCGATGATGCAAATTGCAAATGGATGGAAACTAGAAGAAATCAGGGGAGCAGAGATTATTTTTTGTGTGTGTCACTTTGGCTGGCTGGTGGTTTTGAAGCAGTACTACCAAATATATGGATCATAACTCATAACTCATAACCTATCATATCATATTTAGAGGGGATAAACAATCATAAATCATAAGCATCTATTTGCCAGCTACTTTGATGTTCACAAGGGTTCCGGGGTTTTGACCCGTAGCCAACTGAACTGACTCCTTCAACCACCACTCTTCGCGCCAGGAGATCGCATTGCGCAAGCGCCTGATCCGCGCCAAATTCCCCGTGGAGGAGTGCCGATTTCTGGAGAGAATTCCACGATAGCCCATTGAAGGTATGGAAACTGTGCGCTACTTGGAAAAGGGGGGCTTGGGCTATAAGGTCAGAAATCAAAAAAATCCACATTTTTGCACTGAATAACTCGGAATCGCTGATCCCATGGCCCATCTACTAGGAAGTAGATTGGGGCATATATGGGATTATATAGGTACCATATGGTCGCCTCGCTGCAGTTGTGATCTTTAGGAAGAGGAGGAAGAATCTGAGGAAGAGGATGACGATGAGGACTTTAGCGATGTGGAGGCCGGGCAGTGTGGCAAAAGCTCAGTTTGATACCCTTTGGGAAACTAACATAGCTATTTAACATAGCCATTCATGGTTGATTTACCGAACTTAACGATTGTGATTTTCCCTTGTTATGTTAGTTTACCAGAGGGTTTCAATCCATAATTGTCCATATGTGATGATTATATAAATCTTCACTTTGAGACAAGCCCCTTCTAGTGGTTGGTCAGTTGATCCCATGTTTGGCGAACTTTTTTGTGTTGGCTTGATCCCTACTGTTGATGGTCAACTCCCTCTAGGCGTTGCCGAATTCTTCCCCATGTTGATGAACACAATGCCCATTGGTTTGAGCAAGTTGGGCAAGAACATCAGATTCTTAAATTTGTAGCAGATCCCCACTTCTGATGATTTGATTCTAGTTATCCTCGGATGCCCATTTGTTGTTGATGCGTCATCCCATCCCGGCCCAGCTGCATCCCATTCCAAGCTTCAGGATGAAGGTCCAGAGGAAGAGGAGGAGAAACCTGTGCCGCAGTTCGCCATCTATGGGCCACATCTCGTTCCGTTGGCGGAGGCTCTTAATAGGGCACATTTTGGGATGTCGGCGGTTTGGCCGAACAGCTGACGAGATTTGTTTCCAAAACATAGAACCCTAAACCCTAAAACCTAAATCACATCAAACCCAAAGTAAGCCTTGAAAGTAACATCTTAATAAAGCCGTGATCAAAAAACCTAAAAACCCTAAATGAAACCCAAGATAAACCCTAAACAAACCTTAAACAAACCCCGAACGAACCCTAAGAGTTGGTGACATGATAAACCTCTGGGCGGCAGCCCCGGCCTGGGGGTATATTTACATATCAATCACTATATGTCCAGTATATATCCTGATATTATATTATATATAGGGGTATATTTACATATCCATCACTATATATCAAGTATATATATATATATATATATCCCTGTAAACCCCCATGCATTTACTATTTACCCCCTCTCAACAGCCACATCCTCCCACCAGGTGCTCCGTTTGGACTGGTCCAAAGGCCCTGCGGGTGCGCCGCCGGGAGGCCTATTTTTTCCATAGGAAGATGTAGGAAACTCATCCTGCACTGAGCTGAGATACCATTGAAGGTCAAGGTCATTTTCACCTGGCAATGCGAAAGGACGTGTCCCAAGTTCCATCTAGAAACGATTGTTTTGGTGCAATTTTGGGTTTTCCACTGCCGCTTGTTCATCAGAGGGTTGCAAGTAATTTGGGATACACGTGCTTCATCCCAGAAATGGAAATGTGGGATACGGCATGGGTGTGGGGATATGGGATAGTACCTAATACATGGACATGGGTATACCAAACCACTTTGGCCAGGGTCAATCCAATGGAGTGATGGATTTCGCACTACTTGTTTGATTAGTGATTTCCACACTTTTGTTCAACAAACTTTGAAAAGTTTGGAGGACAACCAAGAAATTGGAAGGATTTCCTACCCCCAAATGCTCCAAGCTTGGAATCTATCAGCATAATCATGTTACCCTCTGGTAAACTAACATAGCTATGGGAAATCACCATTTTTAATGGGAAAATCCACTATAAATGGTCATTTTCAACAATAGCAAACTGTTTGTTTACCAGAGGGTACCACTTGTCATTTCTGGGAAGACCCCGGAACTCCGTGTCATCACGGGACGCCCTCCTGGCTTAGGTCCCAACGTGTCAGCGTGGGTCCTGGTGAAGAGCCACTGCCTGCAGGTCCAGCATGGAAGCCTAGTGCGGCCAGGAGACCACAAGAAATTGGTCATTTCAGAGCCAAAAAATGGAAGCTACTTAAACAATGGATAAAACTGGAAAGTCGTCCCAAAACTTGCTGAGAATTGGTTAGTGAAGAATCTGAGTTTGACTCGGTGACTAGATGTTTTCTGGCTGGTGCTTTCATTGTTTGTTTTTCAACCCTGTTTGAGGGGATGATCGATGATCCCAACGAATTTGTTCAGGAGAGTGGAAACCAGCAGTCAGATAGTGAATTCACATTTTTCTGGTTGTGTTTTTCCCCTAGAGGCTGGGGCTGGTTGTTTTTTCCCACCCAGAGTGGGATGATCCAACATGGTTTTGATATTCTTCAGGGTTGGATGGGTTGGGCTCTTCAGGCCTCGGTGCCCTGTATATCCCTTGCTGCTGCCTGAGGTCAACATGTTGAGGACTGAAATTGTGTGTGGGGTTCCTCAGGCTGCAGAGACCGGAGAGGTTCACAACCTGATGGGTCATGTAGTTCAGTCATTGGTCAAAACCTGATGAAGAAGCGCATTTCCGAATATCTCAAGAAATGTTATTGATATTATTCATTTATCAATTAGATCTAGACACATATGGGTATCAAGTGTTCACATGAAAGACACCATTTCTTGAGCCAAGAACAACAACATTTAGATGATTAAATTCATAAAAACATGCTTCACTACTCGGGTCTTCAGGCCTTGCTGATTCGTTGGCGTCGCGCTGGGAGCCGCCCTTATTGTCCGTGGAACCGAGGCAAAAACGTGGAATCTTTACTGGCGGCCTACGAAGTGCTGACGGAAGATGCGGAAGAGGTCGGCGGCGTACGAAGTGCACCCGAAGATGGGGGGAATTTTAGGAGCAAAATGGCCATTTCTGGAGGGGAGATGATTGGGAGATGATGATCAAGCAGTGGATTTCGGAATTTAGGGTTGCATTATTTTTAGACAAAGCCAAACTAAGTGAGAGGTCTTGGATGCAACATGGGTTGCAACAAAACGCCAGTGTCCTTAAGGTGATTTGGGGACTCGGTGTGGTTCCAAGGAGTGAGCCCCACCGGCCATACAATCTTTTTTGGGGGAATCCAACCATCCAGACTGATCCAATGATTGGGTGAGCCCCTGACTGTCAATCACTACCTCTTTTAGGAGGATGGAATGCATCACAAACGGGCGCAAAGCATGATGATCATCAGCTTAAAGACTGATCATCACTTGAAACTGGCTGAATGTTGAGTTCTGCAACTGAGTCAACTCAATATGGTCATCAGATGTCATCAGTTCCAGGTGAAGTTTCCCAGAGGTATCCCCCATCTCAGCCATGAACATTTCGGGTCGTGCAGGAGGACATCCCGGCGAAGTCCAAGGAGGTCATTAACCTGGAGGAGGTCTCGGCGACACGCGAGGAGAACAACCGGGCCGAGGGGTCCTGTTTTTTTAGCCGTCAAAGATGGGGATCAGACCAAGGTCCATGGGGATGTAATGATTTTATGCAATATTCAATATTCTGCGTAAATTCACGACCTCACTGTTCTCATGGAAATAAATGGCTACTGTAGTATCTAAGGGTAACATAGGGTAACTATATATCCCAAAATAATCCAAAATAGCCGATCTTTGCAGATGAGTGACATATCGTAGTTTACCCAGCATATTTAAGCAGCTTGATGTGAGATGTGGGACATGTGTCATGGGTGTAATGGTTTTGTCGGAAGACCAATCTAATGAGTTACAGTAATGTGATATGCCAACAAACATCAAACCAACTTGAGATAATATCCTTGAGATTGTATATCAAGTTACGTAATTATCTATATTTTCGTATATATGGTATAAAACTTATAAAACCCACACATGGGTGATGCATTGGGATAGGTTGGTCAGACAACGGGATACTCTATGGTATGTCGCATGGCCATCAAATAGTAGGGAACATGTTGATTAAGTACACATCACATCATGACTATGCTATACTGATGTATTGGTTTCGGGGTTACCCGGTACTGGTACCCTATTTACTTTCAGATGCAAAATCGCATATTAATACGTTCCGTTTGAATATCATGAATAGTATACATATATATATATATGTATAGTTCGTTCTACTGGACCCAAAACACTATTCCTATATCAACTTGGAAGATCTAATCACTAGCTTCCTTTGGTTTCTTTCGTTCTTGTTGGATCATTTTGCAACCGTGCGGATGGTTCAATTTAAGATTCTGTTTTGCAGGTTGGCCGAGGTATGCCTGTGAGTCAAGCAAAAAAGGAAACTGGTATCATGATGTATCATGGGTATTTTTTGGATTTGTCAGCCAGCCATTTAACCTGGCTGAGCAGCTTTTCGGAAAATTACCCATTGATTATCACATATTTCCCGTCAAAAGTTTGGCATTTCCAGCCAACCATGCTACAAATTACCTGGCCAGGACGAGGATGAAGAGGAAGAGGAGGTTGATTCACCGACAAATGTAGAGGAGATAGAGCCCGAAGAAGACGAAGAACCTTGGTCTCCAAATGGATCCAAGATCAAGCGGATTTTTTGGGTGGTTTGTGCTGGTTTCTGAAAATGTTGCCTACACTCCAGTAATCAAACGTAGCAATGGAGAATCCACTATTTGCAGACTAGATGATGTTCCCATTAAGACCTCGATTAGTAGGGGGTTTTCCAGCTATATAGGCTATAGATCAACGGAGTGGTTAAAGGGGAAATCTACAGGAAACCATGGTTTTGACATGTTTTTACCACCAATTATAGGGGTTTCCTGTAGATTTTCCCTTACATCAATCCAATGAACATAATTACTATAATTACTCGTACCTACGTTTGATTACCGGAGTTCCAGTTACAATCCGCCCTGGGATGATCATATTGACCTGCTTCTTTTTTGAGACGGGCTGGAGAACGATCGTAGTTTCAGAAGGGAAAATCATAGCTCAATTTTACTGAAAACAGGGTATGCGCTTGGTGATCCAACATCCACATGGAAAATGACCATGTTCAATGGGTAAATCATCTACTTTCATGGGTTACGGTATATGGGCTAATTGTCCAGGGTCTATATTACCGGCGGGGAATGAAGAATTCGAGTTTGGTTGTCCCTGTTGACGGTCCGCCCTACCCAATCGTGGAATCCCAGCTGTAGCTATTTGAGTACCTTCCCAATCTCAATGTAGATTCGATGTGCCACTAGGATCTTTGGCGACTTTTGGACATCTGACCTTCCAAGTGCCCATCGAAATGTGTGTTGAACCCCTCATCACGATGACAGTTTCTAAACTGCCGGATACATGGCAGCTGTGTTCAACTTGGCCCCCAGGAAGACTTCTTCTTGCCCGAAGATGAGGCCTCCGTTCGGGCGCCCCAGAGAGGGGGCGACTTGGGACTTGGGCATCTTCCAGCACCAATTCTGACCTCGTTTCAGGGATGAGGGTGAAACGACTTTCCAGGTGATGAAAGGGTCACCCAAGCCCTGGTCGTGGTGAGCATGCTCATTCTTGAGGAATTGGGGCCATCTCTAACCGATAATTTCATATAACTAAAAAATGTTCCCGCTCAATTTCAGAAAAAAAAACAATTCCCTTCAAGGATTTCATATTTTCATAATTATTGTAATTTATATGTATATGTGAATTACGTTTTTCTGTGCTTGACCAAGCGTCAGATTCAGAACGACTCTGGTTGTCAGTTTCTGTGGGATGGGCCTTTTTAGGGCCGCCGCTTCCCTTGTGGCTTTGGCTTCGCTTAGTGTGGTTGGTGCACACGAAGTCAACTGATGAAACTGATGAAATCATTGTCAGCTATGCCACAAGGAGCTTTGGATTTGGATGATGATGATATAATGATGGATGTCATCTTTGAATTTGACTCCAAAGTGAAGCGTTTCTAAACCTAAACATGGTTCCAGATTTGTTAGACCAATGCTGCATCCAACACCAACTCTCCTGGTTCACCCGGACCTCCCTGGATCACTGACCTGAGGTCCCTTCAGAGTTGTCCCTGTTTTCCCGGGCAGAGTTGCATGTGCAGCGTGCAGCACTCAGAGAGGGCATGGCTTCAAGCATGTCGTGCCGATTTAAAGCGGCCCGAACATGCTGGAACCACAGATGTTGGATGATTTTGATTATAGTTGGATATATTTGGTATATTTGGTCATGTTTACGTTAGCTGGCCGGAAAATGCCCCATTTGTAGATGATTGACGACGGATGATTGACTTTTTGTGCCTATTGAAGTTGTTGGTTCCTTCATGGCATGTTGCATTCAATACTATAGAGGGTAAAGCGCAGTGGATCACACAGAGTTGGTCATTCGTGCCTCTTTGTGAGCATTCCAAACTGCATAAACTCTTTGGGCGTGGCTCCATTTCTGCTTTCAGGCCTTCCAAACACCACTTTTGGTGAGGTTTTTCAAAGCGATCCCTTTTTCCCTTATTGAATATCCTCATGGCCAGGTCCCCAATATGGATCCAATACGACGTCAATACGATCCAACGCTAAAGAACGTAAGAAGGCTTTCGTTTGGGGGACGATATATATATATATATATATATTGAGTCTTGGGGAAGGGATTGCCATCTTTCCTATCATTGCCCAAACAAAACATTGATTACCCTCCAGTAAACCAACATGTAGCATAGCTATGGAACTCACCATTCTGTGTTTAATAACTAAATCATTGAAATCAATGAGCAATCTGTATCCATATTCCATAGCTATATAATGAATTATAGTGATCTAAAATGCTAAATTACCAGAGGCATCCAGAGGCATACCATTTTGCTAGTTACAGCCCCATTTCTGTTCACCTCCAGTTCACCAACCATAGGCCGCGCGCCCCTGGGACTCCCAGCGAAGCTTCGCTTGGCAGGGCGCCCCATGGTCCCAAGGTGGCCATTTTATGGCGGAAAACGATGCTCAACCATTGGATTTGCAGGGTCGAGATTTTGAGATGTTTTGAGATTAGCACACATAGGGTAAGGTTCCTGTGAAGTACTGGTGTGACAGGTTTTGATTCACAGGACACTGCCAAGTCATTAATTACTTGCCAAGACCAGCATTACAGATTGATTACTTAAGATTTCAACTTTGAACCACTTCAAATCACAAGCAGTATGTAGAAGGCGATGGAGAGAGATATAGTCGGGTCTGTTGATGCATCAAGCTCATTTTTTTGCTGATGTCGTTTGAATCAGAAGCCCTTTCTAAACCATCGTCAGCTCAGATGTCGTCTCCAAAGCGCCCAAAAGTGAACCTTGTCTGTGCTGCAAATGTCCAACTGAAGTCCAGATAATTGTTCCTAGGTTATTATAAGCTATATCCAGTGTATATATATATATATATTATACATAGTTTTTTCTTAATCACCACAATGCTAATAATTGTTATTATTACAATATATGTATATATATATTTATTGGGTTATATTTCCCTTGATATCTCCCGATTCTCAGAAGTCAATGAACCCTTTCAATCACCACCTGAGTTGGCCGCACATGGACCAGACTCTCATGGTCGACCGTGATTGCCCCATTATCCCATGAACTACAGATATATACCTAGCATCACCTCTGGCCTATGCATGGGATATTCATAGGATTCATATAACCATAGTGAGAGTTATATGGATAGTTATAACCCACTATATATCTGAATATCCCACTTTTTTTAACCATTGATATTCCCTCACTATCTCTCACTATATAACCATAACCATCAAAACTGCAGAGATATACCCTCTGGTAAACTAACATAACTATGGGAAATCACCATTTTTAATGGGAAAATCCACTATTTCTATGGCCATTTTCTCATGAAAATTGCCACCAAAATGGTCAGATCCTTCGAGGTCAAGGTGTTCAATGGCTTTCACCCGGACAATGCCAACAAGATTTTCCCACAGGCGAAGTGCGTTTCCTGGGATTGCTCAGCAAACAGGTAAACCAGGAAGGTAGACCTTAAGAAATATATATATATACATACTTATACATATATATATATATATATTCTTATAAATAATGACATATATATATATATACATACATATATATAAATATATATATATAATTATTTATAATTATATATATAATTGTATATATACTTATATATATATATATATACTTATATTTATACACATATATATATATATATATATACGTATATATACTTATATATATATATATATATCTGGGTAAATTATAACGACCTCACTACGACCCCACTGGAATATATGGTTAGTATAGAGAATCATCCCCAAATGGCCTTAATTCAAACTAGTGAATTATTATAATTTGCCCAGATATATATATATATACTTATAAATAATTACATATATATAATTATATATATAATTATTTATAATTACATTTATACAATTGTATATATATACTTATATATATATACGTATATTTATACACGTATATATATATACTTATATATACTTATATATATATATACGTATATATACTTATATATAATTATATACGATTATATATAATTATATAATTACATATATATATAATTGTATATTTACTTATATATATACTTATATATATACGTATATATATATACTTATATGTATATATATATACGTATATATTTCTTTACTTATATATATATATATACTTTTATATGTGTATACTTATATATATATACATATATATATACTTATATATATATATACTTATATGTATAAATATATACTTATATATATAAATATATTTATATATAAATATACATATATATATATATATACTCATGTATGTACATATATAAATATACTTATATATATATATATACTCATGTATGTACATCGATACATCGTTATCTACATGTCCATGAATTGCCTTCATTGCTTCTCATCAGTCATCAATGTGATTGATTTGATCGTGATTAAGGTTCTTTGGAATGGGGGGGTGCTTCAGCGACTGGCAATTTTCCAACGGACAGGCTGCAGGCATCTTGCTCCTCATGCACGTGTCCGCCCGGAAGAGCCAGACAGCGCACAAGGGACATGGAGAAAAGGCCACGGGGGAGCTGAGAAAATCCGGGGATTGGATGGGCGGATTGGCCCTGAAATGGATGGAGAGGGAGCCGAAAAAACATAGCCTGAAAATGATGCTGTGTTGCGAATGGTTTGCGAATGGGTTCACCATGCTTGGATTGTTGTAGGGTGTTTTTCATTAAAAGGTTTGCCACTACAGCTGCATATTGACTCACCCCCTGTTTTTATTCTTATTGATCCCATTGGCTGCTCGGTGCGGGCAGTTGATGTCGGTCAAGAATACATCTCGTTAATTAAACCATATATGATCGTATATGATTTATGGTTTCTGTAGTCAAAGCGAGCATGTTGATTCCATCTTAGATGGTACGGTACGATAGTGGTTGGGTTTTCCAAGTCGAAGATAGTCACCTTTCATCCTCAATAAAAATGTTGGGTACACATAAAGATATCAGATGCAAGCAACATTAATTATATGAATATATATATATATATACATACCAGGACGTCCTAACGGGTGTCCATTAGGCACCCCTTAAAGGGGGTAACCATTAGGCACCCCTTAATTTTTGAGGTGCCAAACTGACAGATAATGGGGTNCCAGGACGTCCTAACGGGTGTCCATTAGGCACCCCTTAAAGGGGGTAACCATTAGGCACCCCTTAATTTTTGAGGTGCCAAACTGACAGATAATGGGGTATTCGTAAGTATTCGTACATTTTTTAATGGTTTCACCACGTTTGCATCTAGGTGTGGCTTTTCTCCAAGCAATACAAGGAGTCTTNTTTAATGGTTTCACCACGTTTGCATCTAGGTGTGGCTTTTCTCCAAGCAATACAAGGAGTCTTGCTGACAAGATGGAAGCACTGCCCCAAGAGGTTGCTATTTTTTTGGGAAGTAAAAGCGATCGATATGATTCTTCAAGTTGTCCTCCAACCCGACCTTCTTGTCCTGTTTCGACTTTCTTCTCTTGTATCTTCTGTATTTCTGCCATATGTTTTTTGGGGAAACCAATGCGTGTCATTTGCGTGTCAATGCGTGTCATTTCGTGTCAATGCGTGTCATTTGCGTGTCGTGTCGACCGGTAAGGGGTGCCCATTAGGCACCCCTTAGCAAAACGGGTGCCCAATAGGCACCCCTTAGAAACGTGTCGGGTGCTTTTGGGACATCACCTATGCGTGTCATTTCGTGTCGATTTTGACTTGTTCTGGGAACCAGCCAACATACTATCTTGAGACATGCTGCATACAATAGCGTCTCACACCTTATTTTGGGAGACATGGGGGAAAAAAAGATGCTCGGCCTTGTCAATACACGAAAGTTTGACATCTGATTCAGAAAAGTATTTCCCAAGGAAATAAAGGGCAAATGGTTTGGTAAAGCCCTGGTTTCCTGCGGGACCATTGTCGAAAAAANGAAAGTTTGACATCTGATTCAGAAAAGTATTTCCCAAGGAAATAAAGGGCAAATGGTTTGGTAAAGCCCTGGTTTCCTGCGGGACCATTGTCGAAAAAAGTCTTTGGATTTGGGATTGGAAGTCATGTTTTTCTGGTGTGCGACTACCATGAACGCTAAGGGGTGTCCAATAGGCACCCCTTAAGAATCTCAACTTTCGGAATGCCATTAGGCACCCCTTTGAACGTGCTGGTCTA
>BGPT01002315.1:2475-14654 GCA_003297045.1 Symbiodinium sp. clade C Y103 | reverse complement strand
GTGCGACTACCATGAACGCTAAGGGGTGTCCAATAGGCACCCCTTAAGAATCTCAACTTTCGGAATGCCATTAGGCACCCCTTTGAACGTGCTGGTCTAGACCAGTCCCCAGTTTGGCCATTTCCCTTGGTGATTACTGTAGACTACCCTCTGGTAATCAAACATGGCTTGCTGGAAAATCCACGCTTTAAAGAGATTTTCCCAGCTAGAAACCTTCATTTAGTTCTGGGTTTTCCAGCCTGCCACGTTTGATTCCCGATGAGTAAATCATTTTAGCCATGTAGGATGCCATGTTCACCCAGGACTGACACCGTCTCAGGAGAGCCGAGCGGCATCACATTTGGGATCACGCCCAAGGCCAACGTCACCTAAGGGCGTGCTGATCGATCCTTCATCCGACCAGTGTCAGGTGGTGGTTTTACCAACCACCCCCCTCAACTCTAAACCCAAGAAAATAGGATGATGGGTCTGGCAAAGCCAATATTCAGGATCTACCACCCTATGTCTGCCGGACGATTCGATTTCTTGCTGTGGAGCCTAAAAACCAATATCCGGGGGTATTCTGAAGGGACAAAGTCTTCCCATGGCATTGTTTGTTGGGACAATGAACAATGACAGTGAAAGTGAAAGGTTCACCTCCTTCCAGCTTCCCGCTTTCCGAACATCCTGTGAGCTTTTACACCCAAACCCCCAAGCCAAACCAATCAACCGTCAAGTGTCCGAGAATTCCTCTGACCAACCCAACTCCCAATAAAAAGCAAACACGCCATCTCAAGCTGAACCAACCAAACAATGCATGCACAATCCACACCCACCAAGCCAAACCAAACCATCTTGCTGTTTGGCAATGCTTTGCATTGCAAGCATGGCACCAGCAGGTACAAGAAGCGTCCAATCAGATCCCCCACTGTCCACCACACAAGTTGTGGCACCTGGAAAAGTCGGGGAGAGACCCATTCGGAGACTCAGCAACCAAGAGAAGGGCTCAATGGCTCAACAACCAAGGCATCTGAACCAAAGACGACAAGTTTGGGTAATGCCACCACCAAGTTTAGGAGGAACCCAATCCCGAGCAACCGTCGAAGAATCTGCAGAGAATTTGTGACCATGTCCCATGCGCATGATGAGGATACTGTGCTCTTTCAACATCATCTTCTAGGGGTTTGAGCGCTGTTTACCCACCAAACTGCCAAAACTTTCACCCCAAAAACTGATCAAAATCGAAGAGGATCACTGTCATCTCTGATCCAGTAGCTTCGCCACAGGCCTGGTGGTCTCTGATGCCCAGCTTTTTCAGAGTCTGCATGTACCTTGGCAGGACCAGATTTGAGACCACCATTCCTGCTGACAGAGTCACCAGCTATCAGCTATGCCAAAAATGGAGGCTACGGCGTCCCAAAATAGCCATGGCTTTTTGGGGAAAATGATGATCAACCATTGGATCTGTGATTCAAGATTATCATTGAAATTGATATTGACCATCATTTTCAATATGGGTTCAATGATGATCATCGGAATTGTCTAAACCCACTTGAAACATCTTGAAACCTTTCAGCATCCAGGATCCAGCGCCATGCCCAGGTGCTGTTCGAGCTCTGTTCGCATCTCCTGAGGCACCACTGGAAGCTGATGGCATTTTATAACCATCTTTTTTAGTGACGTCGCAAAAGTCGGTCCTTGTAATTCATCCAGATGTACCCAGATTCTGTAAGCACAAGTTGGCACTCCACAGTTCTAAGTTGGTTTTCATCAGGATCATTGACGTGTTCGATACATCTACCAATCCAACTGTAGCACCACCTTGCAACTACCCAGGCTACAGACTTGAGCGAATAACCACTCAATCCCATTAAATCCCATGGAGTCACTCGAAATCCCCCATTTTTGTGGTATCAAATCTCCATTGGAACATTCCATCTCTGAATCTCTGCATCAACCCTTCGCTCTCCTGAAACTCTCTGAGTTCCTCCTCCTTGAGCGGCTCCTGGTTTTCACCCGCCTGATCGGTTTGCTCCAACCTAGCACGACCATGGTGGGCGGCCGCAAGGGGGGGGGAAGAAAAACGCAGGGAAATCAGAAACGAAAATGAGGAGAGTTCAACCAAAAGACCGAGAAAAACCTTGGAGTTCAAGCCAACGTGAGCAGAATCGCTTAAACAAACATCATCAAACATCTGGATTCAATCTGCATGGGGATCTCACCGTGATCTCACCAGCCATTTTGGAGTTGAGTGGTTGGGTATGCCCCCAGAAACCATGGCTTAGCGGATTTATATACACATATTTGAGACCATGGGATTGTGTTTAATATGAATGGGGAAAGAATTAACCAGACTACGCTATTATCAGGTCAATAATTTGGCATTTACCATGCCCCCAAGAAACATAGACCCTGAGAATCGGCCATCTCAAAAGCAAAGTCGTCTTTCAACTTCCACATATGTCATGGTCAAAACATGGTATATGGTTTACGGTCATCCATCCTATACTCGGAATCCTGATAATGCGTATCTTATTGAAATGCCTACAAAAATGGTCTGATGACAACAACCATCCCCCAACATGGGAAAGTAACCAAGGCATATACCCTCTGGCATTCAAACATGGCAATGGAAAATCCACCATGCATGATTTTCCTATTCAAACCTCCGTTTTCATTGATTTCCCAGCTAGCCACGTTTGATTATCGGAGGGTGCCCCATCATTTATGGTGCAATCCTGATTTCCATAATCATCATCATCATCATCATCATCATCATCATCATTCTACATCACCATTATCAGGATGATTATCGGGATCATTGTTATCATCAGTGTACTGTATACCCCTATTCTTACCTCAGCATATCCCCATCAAATTCCATCAGATCCCTACTATTATGATCTCATATCGCCATTAAATCCCATTAAATCCTATTAGATCCCCATTTCCAAGTCTGTCAAAATAATATCCCATTATCATCATTATTATTATGCCACTATATCCCCATAAATGGATGATTTTACATATTTGGATGATGTTCTTGTTACCCTGTGGTTACCCATGGGAAATCCCCGAACTAAATGGAGATGTTAAATAACCAGATCGTATCTCATGATCTCCCGCGGTCCCAGCGGCTCGTGCGTCGGCGTCAGCACCGAGGCATCTGCTGCGGAGCCCGTGGCGCGCTCCGCCAGGCGCAGGATGCGGTGCACACCCACCGCGAAGCGGCGGTTCAGATCCATGGCCTCTGCGCCACGGGACACTGGGGGATCTGGGACTTGGGACGGGAATCCGTGGCGAAAACATGATACCCTCTGGTAAACTAACATAGCTATTGAAAATGGCCATTTATAGTGGATTTTCCCATTGAAAATGGTGATTTGCCATAGTTATGTTAGTTTACCAGAGGGTAAAACATGATAAAAACCATGAAAAGTGGTGAAAAATGTGGGTAAAACATCGTAAGACCTGACAAACAAATGGTGAAAACTGGATGAGACATGGTGCAAATGAACTGGATTAGCTGGCTTTCACCAAGAAGAACGTGGAGTTCACCAAGAAGAAAGAGGCGTTCAACAAACCTATGGATTTCACTGATTTCATCAAGTTTTGCCCGTGTGAATCGGGTAAGATGATGAAGATGTGTCAAAAATTCGGCCCAGCAAACATGGACAAATGGTCCAAACCTGGAGTGGAAGTTGGGAATATGTATGGAGCTCGGCTGTGCTAGGCTGCGCTCGACCATATGACATACGATTGTCCATAACCACATCCATTGGGGTTCCCGGCTAAGGTCAACATACTTTAAGGGCAAATGAACCACAAACCTTGTTCATTCTCAAGTCACTACCTTTTTCCATCTTGCCTCCAGGAATGCATATGGATCAAAATGTTTCACTTCAATCAAAAAGACAACTGTACGGGCTATATCCGATATCCCAACTTATGGGGTTATAATCCCACAGTTTTACCCATAGAAAAAAACTTCAACTTTACCCCCAAGTAGGGCGAATTCCAGTAAATCCGCATTATAGTCACATTTACCCTCTGGTTATTTAACATAGCCATGGAAAATCCCCGAACTAGATGGAGCTTTTAGTGGGAAAATCATCCAAAATTAGCCATTTTCCATGGCTATGTTAAATAACCAGAGGGTAATATACAAACCCCATGTCTGATGGTTGAACCTTTTGGCTGGTTGAAACTACATTTTTGGATGGTCAAGTCCCCACGATTGATGGGTTAAATCACTCCGGTAATCAAACGTGGCGTGCTGGAAAATCCATGATTTATAAGGGATGTTGTCCATTAGAACCTCCATTTATATAGGGGATTTCCAATTAGCCATGGTTGATTACGAGAGGGTATATCAACCCATATCAGCCCACTACTATTTTCCATGCATTTCCATGTCAAAGCCTGGCCTTTGAAGGGCTCAGCTTGAGACCCTCCTTCACCCACAAGCGACGCACCTGTTTTTCGCTGCGTTGAAGCTGGGATTTCCCATGGGGTGGAGTCTCAAACCACTCGATATCGCCACAAAAATCGGGATATCCTCTGGTAAATCAACAGAACGATGGAAATCACCTTGTTCAATAGGTAAATCGTCCAATTGAATGGGCCATTTTCCATATAGCTAGTTTAGTTCACTGGAGGGTACTGGGTATTATGGAGTAGAATATAGTTCAAATTCAGGGGGAACTGGGGTGTCACCAGGACAAGTTGGGATTGGATCAGCTACTCTCCAACTGCAACTACTATATTGGATGTTATTGGAACGTACTGGAATAATATCAGATCTGGCGGCATATTTAAGTGTTCCATCTTCTATGTCTGCGGGGGCACGCCAAAAAAAAAAAAATCCCAAATTTGGCGAGGATCATCATCAATTTCCTGATAACCTGATATTGCCATGAGATATATATTTATAGGGGGTATATAATCATCATTTAATCATCATCATTTTCCCTATCAGATAATTTTCTCACATTTTTCCCACGATGCTTCGTTCCGACATCCTCCGGCCCGGGTCGAAATTCCGGGGGCGCCATGAAGATCTGCTGCAGCGTCTTGTAATCCTCTGTAGGGATGATCACCTGGGTCCCAGGTAAGTTCAGTGCAGTATGAAATGCGACAGCCCGGAGAAATATCATGAAATTGACATGGACAAACCTAAGAGTAAATAAGTATATGATCTATATTGTTCAATCTGAATCGAAATTGATCTTATTATTTAAGTATATAACAACCCAACTGAACTACACAAGTTTGGGATTGTAGAGGATGGGGTTGTGTGCAAAAACTGTCCCAAGTCGAGACTTCCAAAAGCCTCCCACAAAACAAGACCATGCCCGTCCCAAGAGGAACCTTACCCTTGGGTGTTCCTATACTATCTGACAGGTTGGCAGTTCCAAGTGTTCCAACCTTCACAACCTTTCCAGCTTGGAAAGGAAAACACAGATCCTCCAACCATAACAGTTTTCCCATACTTGATCTATTGCGCCCCAGGTGCATAAGTTTTCTCACTTATGGAGGCATATTAGAGAATGATATCAATATATTAGACCGTACTGATTCATCTAATTATAGTATGAATGTTTTATGAATGTGTCAGGAATGGAACGTCAATCAATTTGATCACATTCTATTCAGTTTATGTCCTCCACGATCAGGCTCCCCGTCTTTTTCTAGTCGGTATACATCCCCATTTGGGTATGTGCCCCAAATAGCAATCTTTTCAATGGGGACAAGGAAGGGTCCACTCGATTTTGGGCATCCTTCGGCCGACCAAGCCCCCAATCCTTTAAGAAGCCGTCGGACGGAACCGACCAAGGCACGCTACGCATCCCCGCGGCCACCAGATTCAGCAGCTCCTCGGTTGCCTCGCGACGGTTCGTCTCGTAGCTCGCGTGGATCTCCTGCGGGTCACGAGTCTTCGTACGAGAAGATGGATCCAGTACAACGACAGAAAAACGAAGAAATGAACGAACACGGGTACAACGTGTTTCGTTCATTCTTGGATGGGGATGTGCTCCTCAGTGAGATCGTGGTATATTTTTCTAGTGGTGGTTAGACCCTAGTCCTTCCTCAAGTGATCCTGGGAGTCAAGTAATATTAATCGTTTCGGGTACTGTAGGGTCCTTAATGGTCCTTGCAGTTTGGTGGTGTGATCAACTCCAATTGGGCCAGAAGTGGATAATTGATGATAGGCGTTTTGCTTGTGCGACTTGAACTGTCGATGGAAACTAGGTCAAGAAATCGAAATGGAGATGACCACAAAATGCTTCGTGGAGCCCAAAGGCAATGTTTGGGTCAGCCAAAGAATTGCCAAAAGAGCTCAAAAGAGATGGACTTGAGACAATTAGATAGGAGGATACACTTTGGAGATGTAGTTTAGTTACCACATGTTACCGCCATAGAAATGGCATGGGGATCCAGAAAAGATAGAAAAACGTGCAGCCAACTTCAGGAATCTTGTGAAGCAGTAAACGGTGAAGTTTTGCATTGAGGTGCCGATACCCCTTGGGGGCTCTTGCGAGTCTGTGATAAAATTGTTTGGAGCTAATTTAGTTTTTTTTCAAGAATGTTACTAGTAGCATATGTCAAGGGGTGCTGCGAGATATTTGGACAAGCTGTCTTTTTTCCCCGTCCCCTTTGTGTCTTCGATCTTCTCATTTAAATGGTCTCATCCAAGTAAGTCCAGTCAAGACAAGAGAGCAGCTCAGCAGGCACTCCCTGTTCCAGTCCTCTGGTATCCTTGGCATGATCCAAGTGGTTTGCAAAAGAATTTCCTCATACCATTGCATTCAATACCTTGAGAGCATAAAATGAATATAAAATGCCACTAGCGCTTGCAGATGCTTGCAGATGCTTGCAGCTTGTGGAAGCACATAAGAGACCGTCGCTTCTATGTAGCTTGTACCACCTTTCCCCCCAAAAAAAAACATTGCAATATATTGCAATAGACATTGGAGAGTATAGCTGGCCAGCTTTCCAGCCTCTGGTCACTCGCTCTCAGACGATTACCCTTCAAGCAATCCTACCTGGCAATTCAAAACCCCCTCAATTTTACATGGAAAAACTTGATCCTCATATGGAAAAGTGATCACATGTCCTCCAGCAATTGGACAAAATCTTCCCAACCAAAACCCACATTCCACCGCGCAGTCCGAGGCGCATGATGGGCGCCCCGAATTCCATCACCTCCATGATGTTGGGGTCCAACAATGTGAGGGGTGAATATTAGGATCAATATTACAATGGTAACCTATGGATATCATCAAGTTGGGATTTTGGATCATGGCTTCTGCCACGAATACATCTACAATAAACTTGATATGACTATCATCTCTGGCAGATTTTTCCATTCGCTGAACTGAAAGTAACCGACTCGGACTGTAGCGCCAAGTGGCAACTCTGCCCCCAAACCTGAGCTGTCCGAAGAACGGCAACGTCCAGGGGGTGTTTCGGAGTCAAAGTTTCAGTTTCAGAGGAAAGAAACCCAATAGTTGGAGCAAGACTCTAAGTGGAATAGAAGTTTTCTCAAGATGGAGGATCCCCAAAACCATGGGCTTCAATAGTAAAATTGTCCAATGACTTGGGTGATTTGGAGGTACCCAAATTTTAGAAACCCTTCACATGTATAATCATATTTATGTGCAAGAATGAAATTGCGGCAACCAGATTTCACAGCTTCGCCTGCTTTGATCTTTTTCTCCTGTCTGAACTTTCAAGGTGACGCTCAATGGTTTGATCAGCCACAACATCCCACAACGCCAGAGATGAAACAGAGATTTTCACTGCGAATAATTATTCAAAAAGTGGAAGCCAATGCCAACAGGTAAATAAACATGGATCTTCGTGCCATTTCTGCAAAGAATTCACGCAGCCAAGAGCACTGATGTCCACGGAAGTAGTTCAAGCCAACCGGGACAATGGGAACGTTGAGATGATGTAAACCTCAAAGAATGGCAGTTGTTGTGAACGCAGGAATGCATGACGGCACCCCCCTAAGAAGCATTCAAAAAAAATATGCCGAACAAACAGATGGAAGAGATTTCCTAGGATTGGATTTTACTAAATCTATCTCTTTTTTGGGGGGTTGCTGTGCAGAAAGGCCAGAGAATCAGTATGTATGATCCGCCAGCATTTCCTTAGATGCAAACATGTAGAGAATCAGCCCTTCTTCACTCCAACTTTGCTCGGATATGTATTTGCAGGCCAGTAATTAACTATATATCTATACACATAATTTCATGGCTCACACAATGTTCATTGATTTCACATACTCCACTCAACCATCAAAGTTTGGGGTAACACTGGTGCGATTTTGACAATTCTGTTTGTGGAAATGGGAATATGAGACCCCTAATTACATCAACCACCAGTATGAGGCCCACTGATCAATGAATTACATCTGAATAAGTTATTTTATATATATATATATATACACACCCCAAAAAAAAACTGTCGCAACATGGGATCGGAACTGCCCGGATCAGCGTTGCTCCATGGTAGGTTCCCGGTGGGGTTCCTTCCGCTTTTGGGCGCTCGGACTGTGCGCTTCCAAAGCGATCACGGCCACGCCAGCTTTGAGCGGCAGCAAATCCGTGCGATCGTGACTGCCGCCTGGCCAATATGGATGCCCCAGCCAAAGCCAATGCAAGGCATCCATCCCGACACATCGTTCATGGGGATTATGAACAAATTTACCACTCGGCGGCACCACCTTGTAAATCCAATGTTGAATCGTCTCCGTTTACCATTAGCGGAACAAGCACACAACAAATGTAGAGATGCGTATCGGCATCATTTTGTCTTGGGTCACCAAATTAGGATGTATTTTCCAGCTGAGTGCCGCCAAAAATTGACCTCAAGACTCAATAACCCCCCTAAAATCTGCAATTGTGCTGCTTGGAAGAGCATCTTCCACTTCCAAAACCTATGTCTTGGAATCTCGGTGTCTTTTAAGGGGGTTGGACTGGTCTTTCAATTGTTCCCCATTGTCAGCCCAGGAAGTCCTGAAAATCTTCGGGCCCAACCCAGCCTTCCGGAAAGATTCCCAGACACTGTCCCGAGCACAAGCTCTGATACCTCAGCTTCTGCAGCCCTGGATAGAGACGGGATCTTAAAGACCAAAAGAAATGCGGATTTCAATTTGTAGCCTTGATAATTGTCATTGAACAAGCATGTCTACCATATCTACCAATATAATTTCAAACCAACTCGAGTTTTTGGATGACTCAACTTGCTCAACTATCTGGTTGGTGGCTGAGCCACCCCTTGAAAAATATTCAAAAGTTATGGCCTTGACAGCTGCGGGAAGTTGATCAACAGACTTGGGGACCTTAAGAGTCCTTAAGCCATAAACCCTTTTTGGGGGCCTTGCAACAGCCGGGAATCCACCTGGATCCGTGCAGACTTTACATTCGCTTCAACTTGGGACCATTCAACTTATCATTCATCTCCGGACACTTTCGATGCCAAGTGACACCTGTTTGTACATGGCGGACTGGTCGACCTCACCACTTTTTTCTATTGGGTGGGACAAGCTTTGGGAAAAGGATCTGGGATGATCTGCTGGATATTGTGATTGGAACATGCACGTCCCCAGATTCAGAGATTCCGAAATGTGCCCAACGTAATTATGCAGCGTAGCGGAGCAGCTCTCTGACTTGTTCAAATTGGTTCACTGACTCATATTGCTATTTCTTGGCTGGAGTACGCGGCGAAATGGTGAAATCCTTGATTTTGGCACTGATTTCATCCGATTTCCGCAGTTCTTGTTGGTGTGAGGTCCTCATTCTCTGTTTGGTTGACCTCCCCGTGTTTTTTTGTTGGTTGGAATATGTTGGAATATATGTTATGAAACTACCTTTTTAGAGGCCATTGGTGAAATCCCCAGTAGTTTCCTGGTTTTGCATTCAGTATGTCTCAACATTCCCCTTCTGTCGTTGAATCTCAGGTTGTTGATATTTGCTTGTCAGCTAAACTATCGGGAATCTCTGATTGTAGCTCCAACTGGTTGGCTCCCCATTTTCGAAATCATTTCCTAGGGAATAGGGGATACCCTAGCCATCCAGCTCCTAACCCTGGCTCTTGCCTCCCGCCTCCCTCACCAATGGATGGTTTACAGCCTGGTTAAACCTAGCGAGCTGGAAAATCACCATTTGTTAAATCATCCATCAATGGACCATTTTCCATGTTCATCCATGTTTCATCCATGTTTCATCCATTTTCATCCATTTTCATCCATTTTCCATAGCAAACTCTGAAATGACCAGAAGGTAAATCCCAGCAATATCCCAGCATATCTCAGCATTTTGTTGTTCCATTCATTTCCATCTGTCAACCCTGGCCGCCTTGGCCTTTGAAGCTTTCCCCGATCCATCCCACCCTCCGCACCTTGGGATGCACCTTGAAGTCGCCGGAAAGGCTACTGCTGGCGGCAGAGTCCAGCAGCAGCTCAGTGGCGCTGAGCACCTCCAGATTTTGCCGAGGAACTTGTAGCTCAAAAAGCTGGGATGTTTGGGGTGAACCATGAAAAAGGGAGGGGTTCACCTGGGTTGAAGCATGAACAATGGGGGAGTCACGTGGATTAAGAATCAACAAAAACTTGGGGGGTTAACGGGTCGGTTAAAAATCAAAATTGGGGATTTTATCATTGAAAAGGTAGAAGCATCAATGAAAATAATGAAAGTTATGGGCAGCTGAGGGTGAGCCTAGAATTTGGAAGCTCGAGATACCTTGAGAACGTGGGATAAATACCAGCTAACATAGCCATAAAATGTCACCATGTTTTGAAGGCAAATCGGTCAATAATTCGCACATCGGTCCTTTTCCATAGCTTTAGCTACCGAAGGGTACCAATTCTTCACGGCCCACGGCATCCCGCGGCACGACAGCCTCCTTGACCTTCAACAACTTGGGATGGCCCTTGACATCCAGTTGACTGCCGGGTGTCACCTGACGCCATGTCAGTCACAGGTTGCGTTCCAAGATTGGATTGTGAATTGCAATAAGCCTGCATTTTTCTCCCCATTGAATCACTTTGTAGAACTCCATGTGGCAATGAAGCACCAGGGATTCTGGGCGTTGCTCAATATGGAGGGCATGGGATGGCACAGGATGGTATGGGATAGTCAAACAAACCTGTTTTAAACTCCCGTAAGGATCCGTAAGGTACCATAACATTCTTACCATGCTATTTTCAGATCCCAGGAATGCTGCCAGAACTGATGACACTAGTTGGACACGTCGCCTTCTTGTCCTGGTCTAAATCCAGTGCTTGTATATAATTTATATCTGTTCCCATGTCACAACTGGCCCAAACATGCAGCTAACCTTAGATACCCTTCAGCAACTGGCTATTTCCGGCGAAATCGTTTTCCGGCAAGGTCCCCAGCATGTCCCACCTCTGTGCCAAAGTGGGTGTCCACCCCTCGCCTCAGGTGAGCGAGTTTATAAGCCTGGGAAAGCTCCATGACTTTTGGGGCTGTGATCTATGAGACTGAAATGTCTCGCAATGTCATGATGTCATGCTTTCTGGGTTTGTCAGCTCTGGGCTGACTTGAACAACGCCCCGCTAACATGCCTTTTCCGAGACCTTTGGCACTTTATGATTTAAGCCCCACTTCTGTGCATCCAAGCAGCGCTTTTACAGATCCTTCCTCCAAAGTGATAGTTCCTTGACCCTTGTAGGCCATGTCCTGTCCATTCAGCATCCATGTCGATTCACTGGCCCCCCCTTCCCGGCTCCCTGGTGCCTGGGGTCGAGCCACCGGAATGCAATGGAAGGCACGCCTCGGAGAATTGCTTGAAACTGCGACTGCAGGTGGAGGCGGCGACCCCCCAAGAATAGCGCGGGGTTTTCGCCAATGGCACAATATCAATCTTCCAAATGTTTTTGGAATTTCAACTTTTTGTTTTGACGTTTTGCAGTTATCAAGCAGCTGCAGCACCCTTATTCTTGAGCCAAATTGATCAAGAGTGCGTGTCATTCACGCAGGGGCCATGCCGTTGGCAGTGGACTGGTTACACTTCTCGATTGTGCACCTTAGTGAGACGCGAGGAAGCAAATGTCCCCCCGCGGATCCAAGCTGGCTGTGGAAACATGTCACGCCACAAGGGAGAACCCGCCCGGAAGGCTCTCATATGTGGCCGAATCACTTGAGCATGCCAGTTGGATCCGAAGATGT